>JAENJI010000093.1:87249-200543 GCA_018901935.1 Pugionium cornutum | reverse complement strand
ATTTAGAGAACATAATGACATGAATCCAAACCCCACGCTATGCTAGCTCAATTTTTTATAATGTGACAAAATTTCATACTCCAATAGATACGACAAAGCCTCCAAGTAATCCAATGTATCCCAAACTGCGTGATGCCATGCATTATGCTTCACTCATAAGCCTTTACTCAACGAGCACCAGTTATCAGCTTAGAATGATCATTTGAATTGGTCAATCAACTTGACATGTCCACACTAATTCGTCCGTAACTTTTGATTTACAGCTTAGAATGACATGAATCCAGCGCCCACGTTATGCTAGCTCAATTTTCTATACTATGAAAAAATTTCTAAATCAAATAGGTACAAAAACGATTCCAAATAATCCAATCTATCCCAAATTTCGTGATGCTATGCATTATAATTCATTTATTAGCCTTTAATTAATGAGAACCATTGATCCATTTAGAATGATCTTTTTAGCTAGCCGATCAACTTGACAAGTCAAAAGTAAATCATCTGACGCTTTAGATTTAGAGCTCAAAATGACACGAATCAAATGCCCATGTTGAACTAGATCAATTTTCTGTATTTTCTCAAAATTTAAGAATGAAATAGATACGAAAAAGCCTCCAATTAATCCAATATATCCCAAACTGCATGATGCCACTCATTATGCTTCACTTATGAGGTTTTAATCAATGAGCACCAATGATCAGTTTAGAATGATCATTTTAACGGGCAGATCAATTGGACATGTCCGCACTAAATCGTTCATACTTTTTGATTAAGAGCTCAGAATAACATGAATCCAACACCCACATTATGCTACCTCAATTTTCTATATTGTGACAAAATTTAGGAATGAAATAGATACGACAAAGCCTCCAAGTAATCCAATATATCCCAAACTGCGTGATGCCACACATTATGAATCATCCATTACTTTTGATTTAAAGCTCATAATGACACGAATCCCACGTCCACGTTATGCTAGCTCAATTTTCTGTAATGTGACAAAATTGCAGACTCAAGTAGATACGACAAAGCCTCCAAGTAATCCAATCTATCCCAAACTCCGTGATGCCATGCATTATGCTTCACATATAAGCCTTTACTCAATGAGCCCTAATGATCAGTTTAGAATGATCATTTTATCTGGACGATCATCTTGACATGTCCGCACTAAATTGTCCATAACTTTTGATTTATAGCTTTGAATGACATGAATCCAACGCCTTAGTTATGCTAGCTCAAATTTCTATAATGTGACAAAAATTCAAAATCAAATAGATACAAAAAAGCTTCCAAGTAATCAAATCTATCCCAAATTGCGTGATTACATGCATTATAATTCATTTATTAGCCTTTACACATCGAGAACCGTTGATCCGTTTAGAATGATCATTTTAGCTAGCCGATCAACTTGACATATCAACACTAAATCATCCATCACTATAGATTTTTAGCTCATAATGACACTAATCCAACGCCCATGTTAAACTAGCTCAATTTTTTATATTGTGACAAAATTTAGAATGAAATAAATACGAAAAAGCCTCCAACTAATCCAATATATCCCAAACTGCATGATGTCATGCACTATGCTTCACTTATGAGGTTATGATCAATGATCCCCAATGATCAGTTTAAAATGATCATTTTAACTGGCCGATAACTGGACATGTCCGCACTGAATCGTCCATAACTTTTGATTTAGAGCTTAGAATGACATGAATCCAATGCCCACGTTATGATAGGTCAATTTTCTATACTGTGACAAAATTTAGGAATGAAATAGATACGAGAAAGCCTCCAAGTAATCCAATCTCTCACAAACTGCGTGATGCCATGCATGCATTATGCTTCACGTATGAGGTTTTTATCAATGAGGCCCAATGATAAGTATAGAATGATCATTTTAACTTTCCGATCAACTTGACATGTCCGCACTAAATCGTCCATAACTTTTGATTTATAGCTCAGAATGACATGAATCCAACACCCACATTATGCTAGCTCAATTTTCTAAACTATGAAAAGATTTCAGACTCAAATAGATATGGCAAAGCTTCCAAATAATCCAATCTATCCCAAACTGCGTGATACCATGCATTATAATTCATTTACTAGCCTTTACTCAATGAGATTCATCGATCCGGATGAAATGCACATTTTAGCTTGTCGATCAACTTGATATGTTAACACTAAATTGTACGTCAATTTAGATTTAGAGCTCAGAATGACACGAATCCAACGCCCATGTTAAGCTAGCTCAGTTTTGTATATATTGTCACAAAATTTAGGAAAGAAATATTTACGAAAAAGCCTTCAAGTAATCATATCTATCCAAACTGCGTAATGTTATGCATTATAATTCATTTATTAGATTTTACTCAGTGAGAACCATTGATCCGTTTAAAATGATCAATTTAGCTGGCCGATCAACTTGACATGTCAACACTAAATTTTTCATTACTTTAGATTTAGAGCTCAAAATGACACGAATCCAACGGCCATGTTAAACTAGCTCTATTTTCTATATTGTGACAAAATTTAGGAATGAAATAGATACGACAAAGTCTCCAAGTAAGCCAATCTATCCCAAACTGTGTGATGCCATGCATTATGATTCGCTTATGAGGTTTTAATCAATGATCCGCAATGACCAGTTTAGAATGATCATTTTAAATGACCCATTAACTTGATATGTCCTCGCTAAATCGTCAATAACTTTTGATTTAGAGAACATAATTACATGAATCCAAACCCCACGCTATGCTAGCTCAATTTTCTATAATGTGACAAAATTTCAGACTCAAATAGATACGAAAAAGCCTCCAAGTAATCCAATGTATACCAAACTGCGTGATGCTATGCATTATGCTTAACTCATAAGCCTTTACTCAACGAGCCCCAGTGATCAGCTTAGAATGATCATTTGAATTGGCCAATCAACTTGACATGTCCACACTAATTCCTCCGTAACTTTTGATTTACAGCTTAGAATGACATGAATCCAGCGCCCACATTATGCTAGCTCAAATTTCTACACTATGAAAAAATTTCTAAATCAAATAGGTACAAAAACGCTTCCAAATAATCCAATCTATCCCAAATTTCGTGATACAATGCATTATAATTCATTTATTAGCCTCTACTTAATGAGAACCATTGATCCGTTTAGAATGATCATTTTAGTTAGCCGATCAACTTGACAAATCAAAAGTAAATCATCTGACACTTTAGATTTAGAGCTCAAAATGACACGAATTAAATGCCCATGTTGAACTAGATCAATTTTCTATATTTTCTCAAAATTTAAGAATGAAATAGATACGAAAAAGCCTCAAGTAATCCAATATATCCCAAAATGCATGATGCCACTCATTATGCTTCACTTATGAGGATTTAATCAATGAGCACCAATGATCAGTTTAGAATGATCATTTTAACTGGCCGATCAATTGGACATGTCCGCACTAAATCGTTCATACTTTTTGATTAAGAGCTCAGAATAACATGAATCCAACGCCCACATTATGCTAGCTCAATTTTCTATATTGTGACAAAATTTAGGAATGAAATAGATACGACAAAGCCTCCAAGTAATCCAGTCTATCCCAAGCTGCGTGATGCCACGCATTATGCTTCACTTATGAGCCTTTACTCAATGAGCACCAATGATCAGTTTAGAATGATCATTTAACTGGCGATCAACGACATGTCCGCACTAAATTCCATAACTTTTGATTTAGAGCTCAGAATGACATGAATCCAATTCTATAAGTAATCCAATATATCCCAAACTGCATGATGTCATGCACTATGCTTCACTTATGAGGTTATGATCAATGATCCCCAATGATCAGTTTAAAATGATCATTTTAACTGGCCGATAACTGGACATGTCCGCACTGAATCGTCCATAACTTTTGATTTAGAGCTTAGAATGACATGAATCCAATGCCCACGTTATGATAGGTCAATTTTCTATACTGTGACAAAATTTAGGAATGAAATAGATACGAGAAAGCCTCCAAGTAATCCAATCTCTCACAAACTGCGTGATGCCATGCATGCATTATGCTTCACGTATGAGGTTTTTATCAATGAGGCCCAATGATAAGTATAGAATGATCATTTTAACTTTCCGATCAACTTGACATGTCCGCACTAAATCGTCCATAACTTTTGATTTATAGCTCAGAATGACATGAATCCAACACCCACGTTATGCTAGCTCAATTTTCTAAACTATGAAAAGATTTCAGACTCAAATAGATACGGCAAAGCTTCCAAATAATCCAATCTATCCCAAACTGCGTGATACCATGCATTATTATTCATTTACTAGCCTTTACTCAACGAGATTCATCGATCCGGTTGAAATGACCATTTTAGCTAGTCGATCAACTTGATATGTTAACACTAAATCGTACGTCAAATTAGATTTAGAGCTCAGAATGACACGAATCCAATGCCCATGTTAAGCTAGCTCAATTTTCTATATTGTGACAAAATTTAGGAAAGAAATAGATACGAACAAGCCTCCAAGTAATCATATCAATCCAAATTGCGTAATATCATGCATTATAATTCATTTATTAGATTTTACTCAGTGCGAACCAATGATCTGTTTAAAATGATCAATTTAGCTGGCCGATCAACTTGACATGTCAACACTAAATTTTTTGTTACTTTAGATTTAGAGCTCAAAATGACACGAATCCACTGGCCATGTTAAACTAGCTCTATTTTCTATATTGTGACAATATTTAGGAATGAAATAGATACGACAAAGCCTCCAAGTAAGCCAATCTATCCCAAACTGTGTGATGCCATGCATTATGATTCGCTTATGAGGTTTTAATCAATGATCCGCAATGACCAGTTTAGAATGATCATTTTAAATGACCCATTAACTTGATATGTCCTCGCTAAATCGTCAATAACTTTTGATTTAGAGAACATAATTACATGAATCCAAACCCCACGCTATGCTAGCTCAATTTTCTATAATGTGACAAAATTTCAGACTCAAATAGATACGAAAAAGCCTCCAAGTAATCCAATGTATACCAAACTGCGTGATGCTATGCATTATGCTTAACTCATAAGCCTTTACTCAACGAGCCCCAGTGATCAGCTTAGAATGATCATTTGAATTGGCCAATCAACTTGACATGTCCACACTAATTCCTCCGTAACTTTTGATTTACAGCTTAGAATGACATGAATCCAGCGCCCACATTATGCTAGCTCAAATTTCTACACTATGAAAAAATTTCTAAATCAAATAGGTACAAAAACGCTTCCAAATAATCCAATCTATCCCAAATTTCGTGATACAATGCATTATAATTCATTTATTAGCCTCTACTTAATGAGAACCATTGATCCGTTTAGAATGATCATTTTAGCTAGCCGATCAACTTGACAAGTCAAAAGTAAATCATCTGACGCTTTAGATTTAGACCTCAAAATGACACGAATCAAATGCCCATGTTGAACTAGATCAATTTTCTATATTTTCTCAAAATTTAAGAATGAAATAGATACGAAAAAGCCTCAAGTAATCCAATATATCCCAAACTGCATGATGCCACTCATTATGCTTCACTTATGAGGTTTTAATCAATGAGCACCAATGATCAGTTTAGAATGATCATTTTAACTGGCCGATCAATTCGACATGTCCGCACTAAATCGTTCATACTTTTTGATTAAGAGTTCAGAAAAACATGAATCCAACGCCCACAATATGCTAGCTCAATTTTCTATATTGTGACAAAATTTAGGAATGAAATAGATACGATAAAGCCTCCAAGTAATCCAGTCTATCCCAAACTGCGAGATGCCACTCATTATGAATCATCTATTACTTTTGATTTATAGCTCAGAATGACATGAATCCAAGCCCAGGTTATGCTAGCTCGGTTTTCTGTAATGTGACAAAATTTCAGACTCAAGCAGATACGACAAAGTATCCAAGTAATCCAATCTATCCCAAACTCCGTGATGCCAAGCATTATGCTTCACTTATAAGCCTTTACTCAATGAGCCCTAATGATCAGTTTAGAATGATCATTTTAACTGGACGATCATCTTGACATGTCCACACTAAATTGTCAATAACTTTTGATTTATAGCTCATAATGACATGAATCCAACGCCCACGTTATGCTAGCTCAAATTTCTATAATGTGACAAAAATTCAAAATCAAATAGATACGAAAAAGCTTCCAAGTAATCCAATCTATCTCAAATTGCATGATTACACGCATTATAATTCATTTATTAGCCTTTACTCAATGAGAACCATTGATCCATTTAGAATGAACATTTTAGCTAGCCGATCAACTTGACATATCAAAACTAAATCATCTGTCACTATAGATTTAGAGCTCATAATGACACTAATCCAACGCCCATGTTAAACTAGCTCAATTTTTTATATTGTGACAAAATTTAGAGCTCAGAATCACATGAATCCAACGCCCACGTTATGCTAGCTCAATTTTCTGTAATGTGACAAAATTTAGGAATGAAATAAATACCAAAAAAGCCTCCAACTAATCCAATATATCCCAAACTGCATGATGTCATGCACTATGCTTCACTTATGAGGTTATGATCAATGATCCCCAATGATCAGTTTAGAATGATCATTTTAACTGGCCGATAACTGGACATGTCTGCACTAAATCGTCCATAACTTTTGATTTAGAGCTTAGAATGACATGAATCCAATGCCCACGTTATGATAGGTCAATTTTCTATACTGTGACAAAATTTAGGAATGAAATAGATACGAAAAAGCCTCCAAGTAATCCAATCTATCTCAAACTGCGTGATGCCATGCATGCATTATGCTTCACGTATGACGTTTTTATCAATGAGGCCCAATGATACGTTTAGAATGATCATTTTAACTTGCCGATCAACTTGACATGTCCGCACTAAATCTTCCATAACTTTTGATTTATAGCACAGAATGACATGAATCCAATACCCACGTTATGCTAGCTCAATTTTCTAAACTATGAAAAAACTTCAGACTCAAATAGATACAGCAAAGCTTCCAAATAATCCAATCTATCCCAAACTGCGTGATACCATGCATTATAATTCATTTACTAGCCTTTACTCAACGAGATTCATCGATCCGGTTGAAATGACCATTTTAAGCAGTCGATCAACTTGATATGTTAAAACTAAATCCTACGTCAATTTAGATTTATAGCTCAGAATGACACGAATCCAACGCCCATGTTAAGCTAGCTCAATTTTCTATATTGTGACAAAATTTAGGAAAGAAATAGATACGAAAAAGCTTCCAAGTAATCATATCAATCCAAATTGTGTAATATCATGCATTATAATTCATTTATTAGATTTTACTCAGTGAGAACCATTGATCTGTTTAAAATGATCAATTTAGCTGGCCGATCAACTTGACATGTCAACACTAAATTTTTTGTTACTTTAGATTTAGAGCTCAAAATGACACGAATCCACTGGCCATGTTAAACTAGCTCTATTTTCTATATTGTGACAAAATTTAGGAATGAAATAGATACGACAAAGTCTCCAAGTAAGCCAATCTATCCCAAACTGTGTGATGCCATGCATTATGATTCGCTTATGAGGTTTTAATCAATGATCCGCAATGACCAGTTTAGAATGATCATTTTAAATGACCCATTAACTTGATATGTCCGCGCTAAATCGTCCATAACTTTTGATTTAGAGAACATAATTACATGAATCCAAACCCCACGCTATGCTAGCTCAATTTTCTATAATGTGACAAAATTTCAGACTCAAATAGATACGACAAAGCCTCCAAGTAATCCAATGTATACCAAACTGCGTGATGCCATGCATTATGCTTCACTCATAAGCCTTTTTTCAACGAGCACCAGTGATCAGCTTAGAATGATCATTTGAATTGGCCAATCAACTTGACATGTCCACACTAATTCGTCCGTAACTTTTGATTTACAGCTTAGAATGACATGAATCCAGTGCCCACATTATGCTAGCTCAAATTTTATACTATGGAAAAATTTCTAAATCAAATAGGTACAAAAACGCTTTGAAATAATCCAATCTATCCCAAATTTCGTGATACTATGCATTATATAATTCATTTATTAGCCTCTACTTAATGAGAACCATTGATCCGTTTAGAATGATCATTTTAGCTAGCCGATCAACTTGACAAATCAAGAGTAAATCATCTGACACTTTAGATTTAGAGCTCAAAATGACACGAATCAAATGCCCATGTTGAACTATATCAATTTTCTATATTTTCTCAAAATTTAAGAATGAAATAGATACGAAAAAGCCTCAAGTAATCCAATATATCCCAAAATGCATGATGCCACTCATTATGCTTCACTTATGAGGATTTAATCAATGAGCACCAATGATCAGTTTAGAATGATCATTTTAACTGGCCGATCAATTGGACATGTCCGCACTAAATCGTTCATACTTTTTGATTAAGAGCTCAGAATAACATGAATCCAACGCCCACATTATGCTAGCTCAATTTTCTATATTGTGACAAAATTTAGGAATGAAATAGATACGACAAAGCCTCCAAGTAATCCAGTCTATCCCAAGCTGCGTGATGCCACGCATTATGAATCATCCATTACTTTTGATTTATGGCTCAGCATGACATGAATCCAACGCGCAGGTTATGCTAGATCAATTTTTTGTAATGTGACACAATTGCAGACTCAAGTAGATACGACAAAGCCTACAAGTAATCCAATCTATCTCAAACTCCGTGATGCCATGCATTATGCTTCACTTATAAGCCTTTACTCAATGAGCCCTAATGATCAGTTTAGAATGATCATTTTAACTGACGATCATCTTGACATGTCCGCACTAAATTGTCCATAACTTTTGATTTATAGCTCAGAATGACATGAATCCAACGCCCAGGTAATGCTAGCTCAAATTTCTGTAATGTGACAAAAATTCAAAATCAAATAGATACGAAAAAGCTTCCAAGTAATCCAATCTATCCCAATTTTCTATACAGGTGACAAAATTTAGGAATGAAATAGATACGAAAAAGTCTCCAAGTAATCCAATCTATCTCAAACTCCGTGATGCCATGCATGCATTATGGTTCACGGATGAGGTTTTTTATCAATGAGGCCCAATGATAAGTTTAGAATGATCATTTTTACTTGCCAATCAACTTGACATGTCCGCACTAAATTCTCCATAACTTTTGATTTATAGCTCAGAATGACATGAATCCAACACCCACGTTATGCTAGCTCAATTTTCTAAACTATGAAAAAATCTCAGACTCAAATAGATACGGAAATGCTTCCAAATAATCCAATCTATCCCAAACTGCATGATACCATGCATTATAATTCATTTACTATCCTTTACTCAACGAGATTCATCGATCCGGTTGAAATGACCATTTTAGCTAGTCGATCAACTTGATATGTTAACACTAAATCGTACGTCAATTTAGTTTTAGAGCTCAGAATGACACGAATCCGACGCCCATGTTAAGCTAGCTCAATTTTCTATATTGTGACAAAATTTAGGAAAGAAATAGATACGAAAAAGCCTCCAAGTAATCATATCTATCCAAACTGCGTAATGTCATGCATTATAATTCATTTATTAGATTTTACTCAGTGAGAACCATTGATCCGTTTAAAATGATCAATTTAGCTGGCCGATCACCTTGACATGTCAACACTAAATTTTTCGTTACTTTAGATTTAGAGCTCAAAATGACACGAATCCACCGGCCATGTTAAACTAGCTCTATTTTCTATATTGTGACAAAATTTAGGAATGAAATAGATACGACAAAGCCTCCAAGTAAGCCAATCTATCCCAAACTGTGTGATGCCATGCATTATGATTCACTTATGAGGTCTTAATCAATGATCTGCAATGACCAGTTTAGAATGATCATTTTAAATGACCGATCAACCTGATATGTCCGCACTAAATCGTCTATAACTTTCGATTTAGAGAAAATAATGACATGAATCCAAACCCCACGCTATGCTAGCTTAATTTTCTATAATGTGACTAAATTTCAGACTCAAATAGATACGACAAAGTCTCCAAGTAATCCAATGTATCCCAAACTGCGTGATGCCATGCATTATGCTTCACTCATAAGCCTTTACTCAACGAGCACCAGTGATCAGCTTAGAATGATCATTTGAATTGGCCAATCAACTTGACATGTCCACACTAATTCGTCCGTAACTTTTGATTTACAGCTTAGAATGACATGAATCCAGCGCCCACGTTATGCTAGCTCAATTTTCTATACTATGAAAAAAATTCTAAATCAAATAGGTACGAAAACGCCTCCAAATAATCCAATCTGTCCCGAATTTCGTGATACTATGCATTATAATTAATTTATTAGCCTTTACTTAATGAGAACCATTGATCCGTTTAGATTGATCATTTTAGCTAGCCGATCAACTTGACAAGTCAAAAGTAAATCATCTTACGCTTTAGATTTAGACCTCAAAATGACAAGAATCAAATGCCCATGTTGAACTAGATCAATTTTTTATATTTTCTCAAAATTTAAGAATGAAATAGATAGGAAAATGCCTCCAAGTAATCCAATATATCCCAAACTGCATGATGCCACTCATTATGCTTCACTTATGAGGTTTTAATCAATGAGCACCAATGATCAGTTTAGAATGATCATTTTAACTGGCCGATCAATTCGACATGTCCGCACTAAATCGTTCATACTTTTTGATTAAGAGTTCAGAATAACATGAATCTAACGCCCACAATATGCTAGCTCAATTTTCTATATTGTGACAAAATTTAGGAATGAAATAGATACGACAAAGCCTCCAAGTAATCCAGTCTATCCCAAACTGCGAGATGCCACTCATTATGAATCATCTATTACTTTTGATTTATAGCTCAGAATGACATGAATCCAACGCCCAGGTTATGCTAGCTCAGTTTTCTGTAATGTGACAAAATTTCAGACTCAAGTAGACACGACAAAGCTTCCAAGTAATCCAATCTATCCCAAACTCCGTGATGCCAAGCATTATGCTTCACTTATAAGCCTTTACTCAATGAGCCCTAATGATCATTTTAACTAGACAATCATCTTGACATGTCCGCAGTAAATCGTCCATAACTTTTGATTTATACCTCAGAATGACATGAATACAACACCCAGGTTATGCTAGCTCAAATTTCTATAATGTGACAAAATTTCAAAATCAAATAGATACGAAAAAGCTTCCAAGTAATCCAATCTATCCCAAATTGCGTGATTACATGCATTATAATTCGTTTATTAGCCTTTACTCAATGAGAACCATTGATCCGTTTAGAATGATCATTTTAGCTAGCCGATAAACTGTACATATCAACACTAAATCATCTGTCACTATAGATTTAGAGCTCATAATGACACGAATCCAACGCTCATGTTAAACTAGCTCAAAATTTTATATTGTAACAAAATTTAGAGCTCATAATCACATGAATCCAACGCCCACGTTATGCTAGGTCAAGTTTCTGTAATGTTACAAAATTTAGGAATGAAATAAATACGAAAAAGCCTCCAAGTAATCCAATATATCCCAAACTGCATGATGTCATGCATTATGCTTCACTTATGAGGTTATGATCAATGATCCCCAATGATCAGTTTAGAATGATCATTTCAACTGCACTATCAACTGGACATGTACGCACTAAATCGTCCATAACTTTTGATTTAGAGCTTAGAATGACATGAATCCAATGCCCACGTTATGATAGGTCAATTTTCTATACTGTGACAAAATTTAAGAATGAAATAGATACGAAAAAGCCTCCAAGTAATCTAATATATCCCAAACTACATGATGTCATGCATTATGCTTCACTTATGAGGTTATGATCAATGATCCCCAATGATCAGTTTAGAATGATCATTTTAACTGGCCGATCAACTGGACATGTCCGCACTAAATCGTCCATAACTTTTGATTTAGAGCTTAGAATGACATGAATCCAATGCCCACGTTATGATAGGTCAATTTTATATACTGTGAAAAAATTTAGGAATGAAATAGATACGAAAAAGCCTCCAAGTAATCCAATATATCCCAAACTGCATGATGTCATGCATTATGCTTCACTTATGAGGTTATGATCAATGATTCCCAATGATCAGTTTAGAATGATCATTTTAACTTGCCGATCAACTGGACATGTCCGCACTAAATCGTCCCTAACTTTTGATTTAGAGTTTAGAATGACATGAATCCAATGCCCACGTTATGATAGGTCAATTTTCTATACTGTGACAAAATTTAGGAATGAAATAGATACGAAAAAGCCTCCAAGTAATCCAATCTATCTCAAACTGCGTGATGAGCACCAATGATCAGTTTCGAATGATCATTTTAACTGGTCGTTCAACTTGACATGTCCGCACTAAATCCTCCATAACTTTTGATTTATAACTCAGAATGACATGAATCCAACACCCAAGATATGGTAACTCAATTTTCTATATTGTGACCAAATTTCAGACTCAAATAGATACAACAATGCCTACAAGTAATTAATTCTATCCTTCCGTGATGCCATGCATTATGCTTCACTTATAACCCTTTACTCAATGAGCACTAGTGATAAGCTTAGAGTGATCATTTGAGTTGGCCAATCAACTTGACATATCCACACTTATTCGTCCGTAAATTTTGATTTAGAGCTTAGAATGACATGAATCCAACGCCCACATTATGCTACATCAGTTTTCTATACTATGACAAAATTTAAAAAATCAAATAGATTTGAAAAAGCTTCCATGTAATCCAATCTATCCCAAATTGCGTGATACAATGCATTATAATTCATTTTAGCCTCTACTCAATGAGAACCATTGATCCATTTAGAATGATCGTTTTAGCTAGCCGATCAACTTGACATGTCAACACTAAATCATCTGTCACTTTAGATTTAGAGCTCGGAATGACACGAATCCAACACCCATGTTAAACTAGATCAATTTTCTATATTGTGACAAAACTTATGATTGAAATAGATACGAAAAATCCTCCAAGTAATCCAATATATCCCAAACTGCATGATGCCATGCATTATGCTTCACTTATGAGGTTTTAATCAACGAGCACCAATGATCAATTTAGAATGAACATTTTAACTGGCCGATCAACTAGCCATGCCTGCACTAAATCATCCACAATTTTTTATTTATATCTCCGAATGACATGAATCCAACACCCACGTTATGCTAGCTCAATTTTATATATTGTGACAAAATTTAGGAATGAAATAGATACGAGAAAGCCTCCAAGTAATCCAATCTATCCCAAACCGCGTGATGCCATGCATTATGCTTCACTTATGAGGTTTTAATCGATGAGCCCCAATGATCAGTTTAGAATGATCATTTTAACAGGCCGATCACTTTGACATGTCCGCACTAAATAGACCATAACTTTTGATTTATACCTCAGAATGACATGAATCCAAGACCAAGGTTATGGTAGCTCAATTTTCTATAATGTGATAAAATTTCAAACTCAAATAGATACGACCAAGCTTACAAGTAATTCAATCTATCCCAAACTCCATGATGTCATGCATTATGCTTCACTTATAAACCTTTACTCAATGAGCACCAATGATCAGGTTAGAGTGATCATTTGAGTTGGCCAATAAACTTGTTCTAGAGCTTGGAATGACATGAATCCAACGCCCACATTATGCTAGCTCAATTTTGTATACTATGACAAAATTTGAAAATCAAATAGATAAAAAAAAGCTTCCAAGTAATCCAATCTATCAGAAATTGCGTGATACAATTTATTATAATTCATTTATTAGTCTCTACTCAATGAGAACCATTGATATGTTTAGAATGATCATTCTAGCTAGCCGATCAACTTGACATGTCAACACTAAATCATCCGTCACTACAGATTTAGAGCTCAGAATGGCACGAATCCAACGCCCATGTTAAACTAGCTCAATTTTCTATATTGTGACAAAATTTAGGAATGAAATAGATACGAAAAAGCCTCCAAGTAATCCAATATATCTCAAACTGCATGATGCCATGCATTATGCTTCACTTATGAGGTTTTAATCAATGGGCAGCAATGATCAGTTTAGAATGATTATTTTAACTGGCCGATCAACTGGACATGTCCGCACTAAACCATCGATAACTTTTGATTTTGAGCTCAGAATTACTTGAATCCAACACCAACCTAATGCTAGCTCAATTTTCTATATTGTCACAAAATTTCAGAATCAAATAGATACAACAACGTATCCAAGTATTCCAATCTATTCCAAACTGTGTGATGTCACGCATTACGCTTCACTTATCAGCCTTTACTCAATGAGCATCAATGATCAGCTTAGAATGATCATTTGAACTGGCCAATCAACTTGACATGTCCGCACCAAATCGACCGTAACTTTTAATTTAGAGCTTAGAATGACATGAATCCAACGCCCACGTTATGCTAGCTCAATTTTCTATAATATGAAAAATTTTCAAAATAAAATCGATACGCAAAGCTTCCAAGTAATCCAATCTATCCGAAATTGTGTGATACCATGCATTATAATTCATTTATTAGCTTATACTCAATGAAAACCATTGATCTGTTTAGAATGATCATTTTAGCTAGGCGATCAACTTGACTTGTCAAAAGTAAACCATCCGTCACTTTAGATTTAGAGCTCAGAATGACACGAATCCAACGCCCATGTTAAACTAGCTCATTTTTCTATATTGTGACAAAATTTAGGAATGCGATAGATACGAAAAAGCCTCCAAGTAATCCAATATATCCCAAATTGCATGATGTCATGCATTATGCTTCACTTATGAGGTTTTAATCAATGAGAACCAATGATCAGTTTAGAATGATCATTTAAACTGGCCAATCAACTAGACATCTACGCACTAAATCGTCCATAACCTTTGATATAGAGCTCAGACTGACATGAATCCAATGCCCAGGATATGCTAGCTCAATTTTATATAATGTGACAAAATTAAGAATGGAATAGATACGACAAAACCTTCAAGTAATCCAATCTATCCCCAACTGCATGATGGCATTATGCTTCACTTGTATGCCTTTACTCAATGAGCACCAGTGATCAGCTTAGAATGATTATTGGAACTGGCCAATCAACTTGACATGTCCACACTAATTCGTTCGTAACTTTTGCTTTAGAGCTTAGAATGACATGAATGCAACGCCCACGTTATGCTAGCTCAAATTTCTATACTATCAAAATTTTACAAAATCATATAGATTTGACAAAGCTTCCAAGTAATCTATTATATCCCAAATTGCGTGATACCATGCATTGTAATTCATTTACTAGCCTTTACTCAATGAGAACCCTTGATCTGTTTAGAATGATCATTTTAGCTAGCCGATCAACTTGACATGTCAACACTAAATTATCCGTCAGCTTAGATTTAGAGCTCAGAATGACACGAATCCAATACCTATGTTAAATTAGCTCAATTTTCTATATTGTGACAAAATTTAGGATTGAAAAAGATACGAAAATGCCTGCAAGTAATCCAGTATATCCAAAACTGCATGATGCCATGCATTATGCTTCACTTATGAGGTTCTAATCAATGAGCACCAATGATCAGTTTAGAATAATCGTCTTAACTGGCCGATCAACTGGATATGTCCGCACTAAATCGTCCATAACGTTTGATTTAGAGCTCAGAATGACATGAATCCAACGCCCACGTTTTGCTAACCAAAGTTTCTATATTGTGACAAAATTTAGGAATGAAATAGATATGAAAAAGCCTTAGAGTAATCCAATCTATCCCAAACTGCGTGATGCCATCCATTTTGCTTCACTTATGTGGTTTTAATCAATGAGCCCCACCGATAAGTTTAGAAAGATCATTTTAAGTGGCCGATCAACTAGACAAGTCTGCACTAAAACATCCATAACTTCTGATTTATAGCTCAGAATGACATGAATCCAACGGCCACGTTATGCTAGCTCAATTTTCTATAATTTGACCAAATTTCAGATCAAATAGATACGACAACGCCTCCAAGTAATCCAATCTATGCCAAACTGTATGATGCCATGCATTATGCTTCACTTATGAGGTTTTAATCAATGAGTCCCAATGATCAGTTTAGAATGATCATTTTAACTAGCCGATCAACTTGACATGTCCACACTAAATCATCCATAACGTTTTATTGATAGCTCAGAGTGACATGAATCCAACACCCAAGTTATGCTAGCTCAATTTTCTATAATGTGACAAAATTTCAGACTCAAATAAATACGACAAAGCCTCCAAGTAATCCCATCTATCCCAAACTGCGTAATGCCATGCATTATGCTTCACTTATAAGCCTTTACTCAATGAGCACCAGTGATCAGTTTAGAATGATCATTTGTACTGGCCAATCAACTTGACATGCCCACACTAATTCGTCCGTAACTTTTGATTTAGAGCTTAGAATGACATGAATATAACGCACACGTTATGCTAGCTCAATTTTCTATAATATGAAAAAGTCCAAAAACAAATAGATACGGAAAGCTTCCAAGTAATCCAATCTATCCCATATTGCATGATATCATGCATTATAATTCGTTTATTAGCTTTATCTCAAGGAGAACCATTGATCCGTTTCGAATGATCATTTTAGCTAGCCAATCAACTTGACATGTCAAAAGTAAATCATCCATCACTTTAGGTTTAGAGCTCAGAATGACACGAATCCAACGCCCATATTAAACTAGCTCAATTTTCTATATTGTGACAAAATTTAGGAATGACATAGATACGAAAAGCCTCCAAGTAGTCCAATATATCCAGGAATGCATGATGCCATGCATTATGCTTCACTTATTAGGTTTTAATCAATGAGCACCAATGATCAGTTTAGAATGATCATTATAACTGGCGGATCAACTGTACATGTCTGCACTAAATCGTCCATAACTTTTTATTTAGAGCTCAGAATGACATGACTCTAACGCCCACGTTATGCTAGCTCAATTTTCTATATTGTCACAAAATTTCAGAATCAAATAGATACAACAAAGCCTCCAAGTAATCCAATGTATCCCAAACTGCGTGATGCCATGCATTATGCTTCACTCATAAGCCTTTACTCAACGAGCACCAGTGATCAGCTTAGAATGACCATTTGAATTGGCCAATCAACTTGACATGTCCACACTAATTCGTCCATAACTTTTGATTTCAAGCTAGAATGACATAAATCCAACGCCCACGTTATGCTAGCTCAATTTTCTATACTATGAAAATTTTACAAAATCAAATAGGTACGACAACGATTCCAAATAATCCAATCTATCCCAAATTACGTGATACTATGCATTATAATTCATTTATTAGCCTTTACTTAATGAGAACCATTGATCCGTTTAGAATGATAATTTTAGCTAGCCGATCAACTTGACAAGTGAAAAGTAAATCATCCGACACTTTAGATTTAGACCTCAGAATGACACGAATCAAATCCCATGTTGAACTAGATCAATTTTCTATATTTTCTCAAAATTTAGGAATGAAATAGATACGAAAGAGCCTCCAAGTAATCCAATATATCCCAAACTGCATGATGCCATTCATTATGCTTCACTTATGAGGTTTTAATCAATAAGCACCAATGATCAGTTTAGAATGATTATTTTAACTGGCCGATCAACTGGACATGTCCGCACTAAACCATCGATAACTTTTGATTTTGAGCTCAGAATTACTTGAATCCAACACCAACCTAATGCTAGCTCAATTTTCTATATTGTCACAAAATTTCAGAATCAAATAGATACAACAACGTATCCAAGTAATCCAATCTATCCCAAACTACATGATGCCATGCATTATGCGTCACTTATGAGGTTTTAATCAATGAGCCCCAATAATCAGTTTAGAATGATCATTTCAACTGGCCGATAACCTTGACATGTCTGCACTAAATCGTCCTTAACTTTTTATTTATAGCTCATAATGACATGAATCCAACACCCACGGTATGCTAGCTCAATTTTCTATACTATGAAAAAATTTCATACTCAAATAAATACGGCAAAACCTCCAAATTAATATATCAAAAATACAACAAAAAATTTTTATGTAACATATTAACAAACAAGTGTGCTTACATAGTGAAACCAGAATAAAAATAGTTAAAACCAAAATACGTGTCCTCATTTCAGCTATAGAAATTTATTTAATTGAGATAAAAGTATAGATAAAACTTAGTAATTTTCCTTTTTAATTTATTATGTGAAGTTGCTAAACTTGGACCTGTCATATATATATATTTGTGTTAGGAAACAACTAATATTTTGATAACTTATTTTGTTATAAATGAATAGATAAAAACGGCTCAACTTATCGTTTTAATTTTTAGAACTTCATTTAAATATGTTATCAAGTTAGTTAGAAACTAATTGTCCTACGTGCTAAAATATTGTGACAAAATTTAGGAATGAAATAGATATGAAAAAGCCTTAGAGTAATCCAATCTATCCCAAACTGCGTGATGCCATCCATTTTGCTTCACTTATGTGGTTTTAATCAATGAGCCCCACCGATAAGTTTAGAAAGATCATTTTAAGTGGCCGATCAACTAGACAAGTCTGCACTAAAACATCCATAACTTCTGATTTATAGCTCAGAATGACATGAATCCAACGGCCACGTTATGCTAGCTCAATTTTCTATAATTTGACCAAATTTCAGATCAAATAGATACGACAACGCCTCCAAGTAATCCAATCTATGCCAAACTGTATGATGCCATGCATTATGCTTCACTTATGAGGTTTTAATCAATGAGTCCCAATGATCAGTTTAGAATGATCATTTTAACTAGCCGATCAACTTGACATGTCCACACTAAATCATCCATAACGTTTTATTGATAGCTCAGAGTGACATGAATCCAACACCCAAGTTATGCTAGCTCAATTTTCTATAATGTGACAAAATTTCAGACTCAAATAAATACGACAAAGCCTCCAAGTAATCCCATCTATCCCAAACTGCGTAATGCCATGCATTATGCTTCACTTATAAGCCTTTACTCAATGAGCACCAGTGATCAGTTTAGAATGATCATTTGTACTGGCCAATCAACTTGACATGCCCACACTAATTCGTCCGTAACTTTTGATTTAGAGCTTAGAATGACATGAATATAACGCACACGTTATGCTAGCTCAATTTTCTATAATATGAAAAAGTCCAAAAACAAATAGATACGGAAAGCTTCCAAGTAATCCAATCTATCCCATATTGCATGATATCATGCTTTATAATTCGTTTATTAGCTTTTACTCAAGGAGAACCATTGATCCGTTTCGAATGATCATTTTAGCTAGCCAATCAACTTGACATGTCAAAAGTAAATCATCCATCACTTTAGGTTTAGAGCTCAGAATGACACGAATCCAACGCCCATATTAAACTAGCTCAATTTTCTATATTGTGACAAAATTTAGGAATGACATAGATACGAAAAGCCTCCAAGTAATCCAATATATCCAGGAATGCATGATGCCATGCATTATGCTTCACTTATTAGGTTTTAATCAATGAGCACCAATGATCAGTTTAGAAGGATCATTATAACTGGCGGATCAACTGTACATGTCTGCACTAAATCGTCCATAACTTTTTATTTAGAGCTCAGAATGACATGACTCTAACGCCCACGTTATGCTAGCTCAATTTTCTATATTGTGATAAAATTTCAGACTCAAATAGATACGACAAAGCCTCCAAGTAATCCAATCTATCCCAAACTACATGATGCCATGCATTATGCGTCACTTATGAGGTTTTAATCAATGAGCCCCAATAATCAGTTTAGAATGATCATTTCAACTGGCCGATAACCTTGACATGTCTGCACTAAATCGTCCTTAACTTTTTATTTATAGCTCATAATGACATGAATCCAACACCCACGGTATGCTAGCTCAATTTTCTATACTATGAAAAAATTTCATACTCAAATAAATACGGCAAAACCTCCAAATAATCCAATCTATCACAAACTGTGTGATTCCATGTAATATGCTTCACTATAAACCTTTACTCCATGACATTCATCGATAAGCTTAGAATGATCATTTGAACTGGCCAATCAACTTGACATGTCCACACTAATTCATCCGTAAATTTTGATTTAGATCTTAGAATGACATGAATCGAACGCCCATGTTAAGCTTGCTCAATTTTCTATATTGTGACAAAATTTGAAAATTAAATAGACACGCAAAGCTTCCAAGTAATCCAATCTATCCAAACTGCGTGATGCCATGCATTATAATTCATTTATTAGCCTTTACTCAATGAGACCCGTTGATCCGTCTAGAATGATAATTTTAGCAAGCCGATCAACTTGACATGTCAACACTAAATCGTCCGTCACTTCAGATTTAGAGCTCTGAATGACACGAATCCAACGGCCATGTTAAGCTAGCTCAATTTCTATATTGTAGCAAAATTTAGGAAACAAATAGATAAGACAAAGCCTCCAAGTAATCAAATCTATCCCAAACAGCGTGATGTCTTGCTCTAACCTTCACTTATGAGGTTTTAATCAAAGAGCCCCAATGATCAGTTTAAAATGATCATTTTAACTCGCCGATGAACTGGACATGTCCGCACTAAATCGTCCATAAATTTTGATTTAAAGCTTAGAATTACATGAATCCAACGCCCAGGATATGCTAACTCAATTTTATATAATGTGACAAAATTTAGTAATGAAATCGATACAACAAGGCCTCCAAATAATCCAATCTATCCCAAACTGTGTGATGGTATTATGCTTCACTTATAAGCCTTTACTCAATGAGTACAAGTAATCAGCTTAGAATGTTCATTTCAACTGACCAAAAAACTTGACATGTCATCCGTCACTTTAGATTTAGAGTTCAGAATGACATGAATCCAACGCCCATGTTAAACTATCTCAATTTTCTATATTGTCACAAAATTTAGGATTGAAATAGATACGAAAAGCCTCCAAGTAATCCAGTATATCCCAAACTGCCTGATGCCATGCATTATGGTTCACTTATGAGAGTTTAATCAATGAGTACCAATGATCGGTTTAGAATGATCATTTTAATTGGCCGATAAACTTGAAATATCCGCACTAAATCGTCCATAACTTTTTGTCTGTAGCTCAGAATGACAAGAATCCAACGCCCAGGTTATTGTAGCTCAATTTTCTATAATGTGACAAAATTTCAGACTCAAATAGATACAAGAAAGCCTCAAAGTAATTCAATCTATCCCAAACTGCCTGATACCATGCATTATGCTTCACTTATAAGCCTTTACTCAATGAGCACTAGTGATCAGCTTAAAATGATCATTTGAGTTGGCCAATCAACTTGACATGTCCACACTGATTCGTCCCTAACTTTTGATTTAGAGCTTAGAATGACATGAATTTAACGCCCACGTTATGGTAGCTCAATTTTCTATAGTATGACAAAATTTGAAAATCAAATAGATACGAAAAAGCTTCCAAGTAATCCAATATATCCCAAATTGCGTGATACCATGCATTATAATTCTTTTACTAGCCTTTACTCAGTGAGAACACTTGATCCGTTTGAAATGATCATTTTAGCTATCCGATCAACTTTACATGTCCGCAAAATCATCTATAACTTTTGATTTAGAGCTCAGAATGACATGAATCCAACGCCCACGTTATGCTAGCTCAATTTTCTAAATTGTAACAAAATTTAGGAATGAAATAGATACGACAAAGCCTCCAAGTAATCCAATCTATCCCGAACTGCCTGATGCCATGCATTATGCTTCAGTTATGAGGTTTTAATCAATGAGCCCCAATGATCAGTTTAGAGTGATCATTTTAACTGGCCGATCAACTTGACATGTAGACACTAAATCGTCCATAACTTTTGATTTATAGCTCAGAATGACATGAATCCAACGCCCACGTTATAGTAGCTCAATTTTCTATAATGTGACAAAATTTCAGACTCAAATAGATACGACAAAGCCTCTAAGTAATTCAATCTATCCCGAACTCCGTCATACCATGCATTATGTTTCACTTATAATCCTTTACTCAATGAGCACCAATGATCAGCTTAGAATGAGTAATTGAGGGTGCCAATCAACTTGACATGTCCACACTAATTCGTCCGTAACTTTTTATTCAGAGCTTAGAATGACATGAATGTAACGCCCACATTATGCTATCTCAATTATCTATACTATGTCAAAATTTGAAAATCAAATAGATACAAAAATGCTTCCAAGTAATCCAATATATCCCAAATTGCGTGATACCATGCATTATAATTCATTTACTAGTCTTTACTGAAAGAGAACCATTGATCCGTTTAGAATGATCATTTTAGCTAACCGATCAAGTTGACATGACAACACTAAATCGTCCATCACTTTAGATTTAGGGCTTAGAATGACACGAATCCAACGCCCATGTTAAACTAGCTCAATGTTCTATATTGTGACAAAATTTAGAATTGAAATAGATACGAAAAGGCCTCCAAGTAATCTAATATATCCCAAACTGCATGATGCCATGCATTATACTTCACTTATGAGGTTTTAATCAATGAAAACCAATGATCGGTTTAGAATGATCATTTTAACTGGTCGATCAACTGGACATGTCTGGACCAAGTCGTACATAACTTTTGATTTAGAGCTCAGAATGACATGAATCCAACGCCCACGTTATGCTAGCTCAATTTTCTATACTGTGACAAAATTTCAGAGTCAGATAGATTCCACAAAGCCTCCAAGTAATCCAATCTATCCCAAACTGCGTGATGCCATGCATTATGCTTCACTTATGAGGTTTTAATCAATGAGCCCCAATGATCAGTTTAGAATGATCATTTTAACTGGCCGATCAACTTGACATGTCCGCACCAAATCGTCCATAACTTTTGATGTATAGCTTAGAATGACATGAATCCAATGCCCAGGTTATGGTAGCACAATTTTCTATAATGTGACAAAATTTCAGACTCCAATAAGTACGACAAAGCCTCCAAGTAATCCAATTTATCCCAAACTGCCTGATGCCATGCATTATGCTTCATTTATGAGATTTTAATCAATGAGCACCAATGATCGGTTTAGAATGATCATTTTAACTCGCCGATAAACTTGACATATCCGCACTAAATCGTCCATAAATTTTTATCTATAGCTCAGAATGACATGAATCCAAAGCCCAGGTTATGGTAGCTCAATTTTCTATAATGTGACAAAATTTCAGACTCAAATAGATACGAGAAAGCCTCTAAGTAATTCAATCTATCCCAAACTGCCTGATACCATGCATTATGCTTCACTTATAAGCCTTTACTCAATGAGCACTAGTGGTCAGCTTAAAATGATTATTTGAGTTGGCCAATCAACTTGACATGTCCACACTTATTTGTCCGTAAGTTTTGATTTAGAGCTTAGAATGACATGAATTTAACGCCCACGTTATGCTAGCTCAATTTTCTATAGTATGACAAAATTTGAAAATCAAGAAGATACGAAAAAGCTTCCAAGTAATCCAATATATCCCAAATTGCGTGACACCATGCATTATAATTCGTTTACTAGCCTTTACTCAATGAGAACAATTGATCCGTTTAAAATGATCAGTTTAGCTGGCCGATCAACTTTACATGTCCGCAAAATCATCTATAACTTTTGATTTAGAGCTTAGAATGACATGAATCCAACGCCCACGTTATGCTAGCTCAACTTTCTATATTGTAACAGAATTTAGAAATGAAATAGATACGACAAAGCCTCCAAGTAATCCAATCTATCCCGAACTGCGTGATGCCATGCATTATGCTTCACTTATGAGGTTTTAATCAATGAGCCCCAATGATCAGTTTAGAGTGATAATTTTAATTGGCCGATAAACTTGACATGTCCGCAATAAATCGTCCATAACTTTTGATTTATAGTCAGAATGACATGAATCCAACGCCCACGTTATGGTAGCTCAATTTTCTATAATGTGACAAAATTTCAGACTCAAATAGATACGACAAAGCCTCTAAGTAATACAATCTATCCCAAACTCCGTCATACCATGCATTATGTTTCACTTATAATCCTTTACTCAATGAGAACCAATGATCACCTTAGAATGATCAATTGAGTTGGCCAATCAACTTTACATGTCCACACTAATTCGTCTGTAACTTTTTATTCAGAGCTTAGAATGACATGAATTTAACGCCCACATTATGCTATCTCAATTTTCTATACTATGACAAAATTTGAAAAATCAAATAGATACGAAAATGCTTCCAACTAATCTAATATATCCCAAATTGCGTGATACCATGCATTATAATTCATTTACTAGTCTTTACTGAATGAGAACCATTGATCCCTTTAGAATGATCATTTTAGCTAACCGATCAACTTGACATGTCAACACTAAATCATCCGTCACTTTAGATTTAGAGCTTAGAATGACACGAATCCAACGTCCATGTTAAACTAGCTCAATGTTCTATATTGTGACAAAATTTAGAATTGAAATAGATACGAAAAACCTCCAAGTAATATAATATATCCCAAACTGCATGATGCCATGCATTATACTTCACTTATGAGGTTTTAATCAATTAGCACCAATGATCGGTTTAGAATGATCATTTTAACTGGCCAATCAACTGGACATGTCCGCACTAAATCGTCCATAACTTTTGATTTAGAGCTCAGAATGACATGAATCCAACACCCACGTTATGCTAGCTCAATTTTCTATATTGTGACAGAATTTAGGAATGAAATAGATACGACAAAGCCTCCAAGTAATCCAATATACCCCTAACTGTGTGATGCCATGCATTATGCTTCACTTATGAGGTTTTAATCAATGAGCCCCAATGATCAGTTTAGAATGATCATTTTAACTGGCCGATCAACTTGACATGTCACTAAATCGTCCATAACTTTTGATTTATAGCTCAGAATGACATGAATCCAATGCCCAGGTTATGGTAGCACAATTTTCTATAATGTGACAAAATTTCAGACTCAAATAAATACGAAAAAGCCTCCAAGTAATCCAATTTTCCCAAACTGCCTGATGCCATGCATTATGCTTCACTTATGAGATTGTAATCAATGCGCACCAATGATCGGTTTAGAATGATCATTTTAACTGGCCGATAAACTTGACATATCCGCACTAAATCGTCCATAACTTTTTATCTATAGTTCAGAATGACATGAATCCAACGCCCAGGTTATGGTAGCTCAATTTTCTATAATGTGACAAAATTTCAGACTCAAATAGATACGAGAAAGCCTCTAAGTAATTCAATCTATCCCAAACTGCCTGATACCATGCATTATGCTTCACTTATAAACCTTTACTCAATGAGCACTAGTGATCAGCTTAAAATGATCATTTGACTTGGCCAATCAACTTGACATGTCCACACTAATTCGTCCGTAACATTTGATTTAGAGCTTAGAATGACATGAATTTAACGCCCACATTATGCTAGCTCAATTTTCTATTGTATGACAAAATTTGAAAATCAAATCGATACGAAAAAACTTCCAAGTAATCCAATATATCCCAAATTGCGTGATACCATGCATTATAATTCGTTTACTAGCCTTTACTCAATGAGAACAATTGATCCGTTTAAAATGATCATTTTCGCTGGCCGATCAACTTTACATGTCCACAAAAATCATCTATAACTTTTTATTTAGAGCTCAGAATGACATGAATCCAACGCCCACGTTATGCTAGCTCAATTTTCTATATTGTAACAAAATTTAGGAATGAAATAGATACGGAAAGCATCCAAGTTATCCAATCTATCCCGATCTACGTGATGCCATGCATTATGCTTCACTTATGAGGTTTTAATCAATGAGCCTCAATGATCAGTTTAGAATGATCATTTTAACTGGCCGATGAACTTGACATGTCCGCACTAAATCGTCCATAACTTTTGATTTATAGCTCAGACTAACATGAATCCAATGCCCAGTTTATGGTAGCTCAATTTTCTATAATGTGACAAAATCTCAGACTCAAATAGATACGACAAAGCCTCTAAGTAATTCAATCTATCCCAAACTCCGTCTTACCATGCATTATGTTTCACTTATAATCATTTACTCAATGAGCACCAATGATCTGCTTAGAATGATCAATTGAGTTGGCCAATCAACTTGACATGTCCACACTAATTCGTCCGTAACTTTTTATTCAAAATTTAGAATGACATGAATTTAACGCCCACATTATGCTATCTCAATTTTCTATACTATGACAAAATTTGAAAATCAAATAGATACAAAAATTCTTCCAAGTAATCCAATATATCCCAAATTGTGTGATACCATGCATTATAATTCATTTACTAGTCTTTACAGAAAGAGAACCATTGATCCGTTTAGAATGATCATTTTAGCAAACCGATCGACTTGACATGTCAACACTAAATCATCCGTCACTTTAGATTTAGAGCTTAGAATGACACGAATCCAACGCCCATGTTAAACTAGCTCAATGTTCTATATTGTGACAAAATTTAGAATTGAAATAGATACAAAAAGCCTCCAAGTAATCTAATATATCCCAAACTGCATGATGCCATGCATTATACTTCCCTTATGAGGTTTTAATCAAATAGCACCAATGATCGATTTAGAATGATCATTTTAATTGGCCAATCAACTGGACTTGTCCACACTAAATCGTCCATAACTTTTGATTTAGAGCTCAGAATGACATGAATCCAACACCCACGGTATGCTAGCTCAAATTTCTATATTGTTACAAAATTTATGAATTAAATAAATACAACAAAGCCTCCAAAAAATCCAATCTATGGAAAACTGTGTGATGCCATGCATTATGCTTCACTTATGAGGTTTTAATCAAGAGCCCCAATGATCAGTTTAGAATGATCAGTTTAGAATGATCATTTTAACTGACCGATCAATTTGACATGTCCGCACTAAATCGTCCATAACTTTTGATTTATAGCTCAGAATGACATGAATAGAACGCCAATGTTATGCTAGCTCAATTTTCTATAATGTTTCAAAATATCAGACTCAAATAAATACAACAAAGCCTTCAAGTAATCCAATCTATCCCAAGCTGTGTGATGCCATGCATTATGCTTCACTGATAAGCCTTTACTCATGAGCACCAGTGATCACCTTCGAATGATCATTTGACCTGGCCAATCAACTTGACATGTCCACACTTATTCGTCCGTAACTTTTGATTTAAAGTTTAGAATGACATGAATCCAACGCCCACATTATGTTAGCTCAATTTTCTAGACCATGAAAAATGTTCAAAATCATTTAGATACAAAAAAGCTTCGAAGTACTCCAATATATCCCAAATTGTGTGATGCCATTCATTATAATTCATTTACTAGCCTTTACTCAATAAGAACCATTGATCCGTTTAGACTGATCATTTTACCTAGCCAATCAACTTGACATGTCAACACTAAATCATCCATCACTTTAGATTTAGAGCTCAGAACGACATGAATCCAACGCCAATGTTAAAATAGCTCAATTTTCTATATTGTCACAAAATTTACGAATGAAATAGATATGAAAAAGCCTCCAAGTAATCCAATATATCCCGAACTGCATGATACCATACATTATGCTTCATTTATGAGGTTTTAATCAATGAGCACCAATGACCAGTTTAGAATGATCATTTTAACTCGCCGATCAACTGGAAATGGCCACACAAATCATCCATAACTTTTGATTTAGAGCTCAGAATGACTTGAATTCAACGCCCACGTTATGGTAGCTCAATTTTCTATATTGTGACAAAAGTTCATACTCAAATAAATACGGCAAAGCCTCCAAGTAATCCAATCTATCGCAAACTGCGTGACGCCATGCATTATGCTTCACTTATGAGGTTTTAAAAAATGAGCACCAATGATCAGTTTAGAATGATCATTTGAACTGGCATTTCAAATTGACATGTCCGTACTAAATCGTTCATAACTTTTGATTTAGAGCTCATAATGACATGAATCCAACACCCACGTTATGCTAGCTCAATTTTCTATACTATGGAAAATTTTCAAAATCAAATAGATACGACAAGGCTTCCAAATAATCTAATCTATCCCAAACTGCGTGATGCCATGCATTATAATTCATTTACTAGCCTTTACTCAATGAGATTCATCGATCCATTTAGATTGATCATTTTAGCTAGTCGATCAACTTGATATGTCAACACTAAATCGTCTGTCAATTTAGATTTAGAGCTCAGAATGACATGAATCCAACGCCCATGTTAAGCTAGCTCAATTTTTTATATTGTGACCAAATTTAGGAATGAAATATATACGACAAAGCCACCAAGTAATCCAATCTGTCCCAAACAGCGTGATGTCACGCATCATGCTTCACTTATGAGGTTTTAATCAGTGAGCTCCAGTGATCAGTTTAGAATGATCATTTTAACTGCCCAATCAACTTGACGTGTCCGCACTAAATCGTCCATAACTTTTGATTTAGAGCCCAGAATGTCATGAATCCAACGCCTACGTTATGCTATCTCAATAATCTGTATTGTGACAAAATTTTGGAATGAAATAGATAGGACAAAGACACCAAGTAATTCAATTATCCCAAACTGCTTGATACCATGCATTATGCTTCAGTTATGAGGTTTTAATCAATGAGCCCCAGTGATTAGTTTAGAATCATCATTTTAACTGGCTGATCAACTTGACATGTTCGCACTAATTTGTCCATAACTTTTGATTTAGAGCTCATAATAACATGAGTCCAACGCCCTGGTTATGCTTGCTAGAGTTTCTATAATGTGACAAAATTTCAGACTCAAATAGATATGATAAAGCCTCCAAGCCAATCTTGCCCAAACTGCGTGATGGCATGCATTATGCTTCACTTATGAGGTTTTAATCAATGAGCACCAATGATTAGTTTAGAATGTTCATTTGAACTGGCCAATGAACTTCACATGTCCGCATTAAATCAACCGTAACTTTTGAGTTAGAGCTCATAATGACAATAATCCAACACCCACGTTATAGTAGCTCAATTTTCTATACTATGACAAAATTTCAAAATCAAATAGATACGAAAAAGCTTCCAAGTAATCCAATCTATCTGAAATTGCGTGATACAATTAATTATAATTCATTTATTTGTCTCTACTCAATGAGAACCATTGATCCGTTTAGAATGATCATTTTAACTAGCCGATCAACTTGACATGTCAACATCAAATCATCCGTCACTATAGATTTAGAGCTCAGAATGACACGAATCCAACGCCCATGTTAAACTAGCTCAATTTTCTATATTGTGACAAAATTTAGGAATGAAATAGATATGAACAAGCCTCCAAGTAATCCAATATATCTCAAACTGCATGATGCCATGCATTATGCTTCACTTATGAGGTTTTAATCAATGAGCAGCAATGATCAGTTTAGAATGATTATTTTAACTGGCCGATCAACTGGACATGTCCGCACTAAACCATCGATAACTTTTGATTTTGAGCTCAGAATTACTTGAATCCAACGCCAACCTAATGCTAGCTCAAATTTCTATATTGTCACAAAATTTTAGTATCAAATAGATACAACAACGTATCTAAGTAATCCAATCTATTTCAAACTGTGTGATGCCACGCATTATGCTTCACTTATCAGCCTTTACTCAATGAGCACCAATGATCAGCTTAGAATGATCATTTTGAACTGGCCAATCAACTTGACATGTCCGCACTAAATCGACCGTAACTTTTGATTTAGAGCTTAAAATGACATGAATCCAACGCCCACGTTTTGCTAGCTCAATTTTCTATATTATGAAAAAATTTCAAAATAAAATAGATACGCAACGCTTCCAAGTAATCCAATCTATCCCAAATTGTGTGATACCATGCATTATAATTCATTTATTAGCTTTTACTCAATAAAAAGCATTGATCCGTTTAGAATTATCATTTTAGCTAGGCGATCAACTTGACTTGTCAAAAGTAAAGCATCCGTCACTTTAGATTTAGAGCTCAGAATGACACGAATGCAACGTCCATGTTAAACTAGCTCATTTTTCTATATTGTGACAAAATTTAGGAATGCGATAGATACGAAAAAGCCTCCAAGTAATCCAATGTATCCCAAACTGTATGATGTCATGCATTATGCTTCACTTATGAGGTTTTAATCAGTGAGAACCAATGATCAGTTTAGAATGGTCATTTTAACTGGCCGATCAACTGGACTTGTACTCACTAAATCGTCCATCACCTTTGATTTAGAGCTCAGAACGACATGAATCCAACGCCTAGGATATGCTAGCTCAATTTTATATAATGTGACAAAATTAAGAATGGAATAGATACGACAAAGCCTTCAAGTAATCCAATCTATCCCAAACTGCATGATGGCATTATGCTTCACTTGTCTACCTTTACTCAATGAGCACCAATGATCAGCTTATAATGATTATTTGAACTGGCCAATCAACTTGACAAATTCGTCCGTAACTTTTGCTTTAGAGCTTAGAATGACATGAATCCAACGCCCACGTTATGCTAGCTCAAATTTCTATACTATGAAAAATTTTCAAAATCATATAGATACGAGAAAGCTTCCAAATAATCTATTATATCCCAAATTGTGTGATACCATGCATTGTAATTCATTTACTAGCCTTTACTCAATGAGAACCATTGATCTATTTAGAATGATCATGTCAACACTAAATTATCCGTCAGCTTAGATTTAGAGCTCAGAATGACACGAATCCAACACCTATGTTAAATTAGCTCAATTTTCTATATTGTGACAAAATTTAGGATTGAAATAGATACGAAAATGCCTCCAAGTAATCCATTATATCCGAAACTGCATGATGCCATGCATTATGCTTCACTTATGAGGTTCTAATCAATGAGCACCAATGATAAGTTTAGAATGATCGTTTTAACTGGCCGATCAACTGGATATGTCCGCACTAAATCATCCATAACGTTTTATTTAGAGCTCAGAACGACATGAATCCAACGCCCACGTTATGCTAACCCAATTTTCTATATTGTGACAAAAGTTAGGAATGAAATAGATATGACAAAGCCTTAGAGTATTTCAATCTATCCCAAACTGCGTGATGCCATCCATTTTGATTCACTTATGATGTTTTAATCAATGAGCCCCACCGATCAGCTTAGAGTGATCATTTTAACTGGCCGATCAACTAGACAAGTATGCACTAAATTGTCCATAACTTTTGATTTATAGCTCAGAATGACATGAATCCAACGGCCACGTTATGCTAGCTCAATTTTCTATAATCTTACAAAATTTCAGATCAAATAGATACGACAAAGCATCCAAGTAATCCAATCTATCCCAAACTGTATGATGTCATGCATTATGCTTCACTTATGAGGTTTTAATCAATGAGTCCCAATGATCAGTTTGGAATGATCATTTTAACTAGCCGATCAACTTGACATGTCCGCACTAAATCGTCCATAACTTTTTATTGATAGCTAAGAATGACATGAATCAAACACCCAGGTTATGCTAGCTCAATTTCCTATAATGTGACAAAATTTCAGACTGAAATAAATAAGACAAAGCCTCCAAGTAATCCAATCTATCCCAAACTGCGTGATGCCATGCATTATGCTTCACTTATAAGCCTTTACTCAATTAGCACCAGTGATCAGCTTAGAATGATCATTTGAACTGGCCAATCAACTTGACATGCCCACACTAATTCGTCCGTAACATTTGATTTACAGCTTAGAGTGACATGAATCCAACGCACACGTTATGCTAGCTCAATTTTCTATAATATGAAAAAGTCCAAAATCAAATAGATACGCAAAGCTTCCAAGTAATCCAATCTATCCCATATTGCGTGATACAATGCATTATAATTCATTTATTAGCTTTTACTCAAAGAGAACCATTGATCCGTTTAGAATGATCATTTTAGCTAGCCAATCAACTTGACATGTAAAAAGTAAATCATCCGTCACTTTAGATTTAGAGCTCAGAATGACATGAATCAACCGCCCATGTTAAACTAGCTCAATTTTCTATATTGTGGCAAAATTCAGGAATGACATAGATACGAAAAGCCTCCAAGTAATCCAATATATCCGGGAATGCATGACGCCATGCATTATGCTTCACTTATTAGGTATTAATCAATGAGCACCAATGATCAGTTTAGAATGATCATTATAACTGGCGGATCAACTGTACATGTCTGCACTAAATCGTCCATAACTTTTGATTTAGAGCTCAGAATGACATGACTCCAACGCCCACGTTATGCTAGCTCAATTTTCTATATTGTGAAAATTTCAGACTCAAATAGATACGTAAAAGTCTCCAAGTAATCCAATCTATCCCAAACTGCATGATGCCATGCATTATGCTTCACTTATGAGGTTTTAATCAATGAGCCCCAATAATCAATTTAGAATGATCATTTTAACTGGCCGATCAACTTGACATTTCTGCATTAAATCGTCCGTAACTTTTTATTTAGAGCTCATAATGACATGAATCCAACACCCACGTTATGCTAGCTCAATTTTCTATACTATTAAAAATTTCATACTCAAATAAATACGGCAAAGCCTCCAAATAATCCAATCTATCACAAACTGTGTGATTCCATGTAATATGCTTCACTATAAACCTTTACTCAATGAGATTCATCGATCAGCTTAGAATGATCATTTGAACTGGCCAATCAACTTAACATGTCCACACTAATTCATCCGTAACTTTTGATTTAGATCTTAGAATGACATGAATCCAACGCCCATGTCAAGCTAGCTAAATTTTCTATATTGTGACAAAATTTCAAAATTAAATAGACACGCAAAGCTTCCAAGTAATCCAATCTATCCAAACTGCGTGATGCCATGCATTATAATTCAATTATTAGCCTTTACTCAATGAGACCCGTTGATCCGTTTAGAATGATCATTTTAGCTAGCCGATCAACTTGCCATGTCAACACTAAATCGTCCGTCACTTCAGATTTAGAGCTCTGAATTACACGAATCCAACGGCCATGTTATGCTAGCCTAATTTCTATATTGTAGCGAAATTTAGGAATGAAAGAGATATGACAAAGACTCCAAGTAATCAAATCTATCCCAAACAGCGTGATGTCTTGCTCTAAGCTTCACTTATGAGGTTTTAGTCAATGAGCCCCAATGATCAGTTTAGAATGATCATTTTAACTTGCCGATGAACTGGACATGTCCGCATTAAATCGTCCATAACTTTTGATTTAGAACTCAGAATTACATGAATCCAATGCCCAGGATATGCTAGCTCAGTTTTATATAATGTGACAAAATTTAGGAATGAAATAGATACGACAAGGCCTCCAAATTATCCAATCTATCCCAGTTTTATATGATGTATTATGCTTCACTTATAAGCCTTTACTCAATGAGTACAAGTAATCAGCTTAGAATGTTCATTTCAACTGGCCAAACAACTTGACATGTCCACAATAATTTGTCCGTAACTTTTGATTTAGAGCTTAGAATGACAAGAATCCAACGCCCACGTTATGCTAGCTCAATTTTCTATACTATGACAAAATTTGAAAATCGAATAGATACAAAAAAGCATCCATGTAATCCAATATATCCCACATTGCGTGATACCATGCATTATAATTAATTTACTAGCCTTTACTCAATCAGAACCATTGATCCGTTTAGAGTGATCATTTTAGCTAGCCGATCAACTTGACATGTCAACACTAAATCATCCGTCACTTTAGATTAAGAGTTCAGAATGACACGAATCCAACGCCCATGTTAAACTATCTCAATTTTCTATATTGTCACAAAATTTAGGATTCAAATAGATATGAAAAGCCTCCAAGTAATCCAATATATCCCAAACTGCCGGATGCCATGCATTATGCTTCACTTATGAGATTTTAATCAATGAGCACCAATGATCGGTTTAGAATGATCATTTTAACTGGCCAATAAACTTGACATATCCGCACTAAATCGTCCATAACGTTTTATGTATAGCTCAGAATGAAATGAATCCAACGCCCAGGTTATGGTAGCTCAATTTTCTATAATGTGACAAAATTTCAGACTCAAATAGATACGAGAAAGCCTCTAAGGAATTCAATCTATCCCAAACTGCCTGATACAATGCATTATGCTTCACTTATAATCCTTTACTCAATGAGCACCAATGATCAGCTTACAATGACCATTTGAGTTGGCCAATCAACTTGACATGTCCACATTAATTCGTCCGTAACTTTTGATTCAGAGTTTAGAATGACATGAATTTAACGCCCACATTATGCTATCTCAATTTTCTATACTATGACAAAATTTGAAAATCAAATAGATACGAAAATGCTTCCAAGTAATCCAATATGTCACAAATTGCGTGACACCATGCATTATAATTCATTTACAAGTCTTTACTCAAAGAGAACCGTTGATCCGTTTAGAATGATCATTTTAGGTAGCCGATCAACTTGACATGTCAACACTAAATCATCGTCACTTTAGATTTAGAGCTCAGAATGACACGAATCCAACGCCCATGTTAAACTAGCTCAATGTTCTATATTGTGAAAAAATTTAGAATTGAAATAGATACGAAAAAGCCTCCAAGTAATCTAATATATCCCAAACTGCATGATGCCATGCATTATACTTAAATAATGAGGTTTTAATCAATGACAACCAATGATCGGTTTAGAATGATCATTTTAACTTGCCGATCAACTGGACATGTCTGCACTAAGTCGTGCATAACTTTTGATTTAGAGCTCAGAATGACATGAATCCAACACCCACGTTATGCTAGCTCAATTTTCTATATTGTGACAAAATTTCGGAATGAAATAGATACGACAAAGCCTCCAAGTAATCCAATATATCCCAAACTGCGTGATGCCATGCATTATGCTTCACCTATGAGGTTTTAATCAATGAGCCCCAATGATCAGTTTAGAATGATCATTTTAACTGGCCGATCAACTTGACATGTCCGCACTAAATCGTCCATAAATTTTGATTTATAGCTCAGAATGACATGAATCCAATGCCCAGGTTATGGTAGCTCAATTTTCTATAATGTGACAAAATTTAAAACTCAAATAGATACGACAAAGCCTTCAAGTGATTCAATCTATCCCAAACTCTGTGATACCATGCATTATGCTTCACTTATAAGCCTTTACTCAATAAGCACCTGTGATCAGCTTAGAATGATCATTTGAGTTGGCTAATCAAATTGACATGTCCACACTAATTTGTCTGGAACTTTTGACTTAGAGCTTAGAATGACATGAATTTAACGCCCACGTTATGCTAGCTCAATTTTATATACTATTACAAAATTTAAAAATCAAATAGATGCGAAAAAGCTTTCAAGTAATCCAATATATCGCAAATTGCGTGATACAATGAATTATAATTCATTTACTAGCCTTTACCCAATGAGAACAATTGATCCGTTTAGAATGATCATTTTAGCTAGCCAGTTAAATTGACATGTCAACACTAAATCATCCATCACTTTAGATTAGAGCACAAAATGACACGAATCCAACGCCCATGTTAAACTAGCTCAATTTTCTAAATTGTGATAAAATTTAGGATTGAAATAGATACAGAAAAGCCTCCAAGTAATCCAATATATCCCGAACTGCATGATGTGCCATGCATTATGCTTCACTTTTGAGGTTTTAATCAATGAGCACCAATGATCAGTTTAGAATGATCATTTTAACTGGCCGATCAACTGGACATGTCCGCATTAAATCGTCCATAATTTTTTATTTAGAGCTCAGAATGATATGAATCCAACGCCCATGGTATGCTAGCTCAATTTTCTATATTGTGACAAAATTTTTGAATGAAATAAATACAACAAAGCCTCCAAAAAATACCAATCTATGGCAAACTGTGTGATGCCATGCATTATGCTTCACTTATGAGGTTTTAATCAATGAGCCCCAATGATCAGTTAAGAATGATCATTTTAACTGACCGATCAATTTGACATGTCCGCACTAAATCGTCAATAACTTTTGATTTATACCTCAGAATGACATGAATATATCGCCAACGTTATGCTAGCTCAATTTTCTATAATGTTTCAAAATTTCAGACTCAAATAAATACAACAAAGCCTTCAAGTAATCCAATCTATCCCAAACTGCGTGATGCCATGCATTATGCTTCACTTATAAGCCTTTACTCAATGAGCACCAGTGATCACCTTGGAATGATCATTTGACCTGGCCAATCAACTTGACATGTCCACACTAATTCGTCCGTAACTTTTGATTTAGAGTTTAGAATGACATGAATCCAACGCCCACGTTATGCTAGCTCAATTTTCTATACTATGAAAAATTTTCAAAATCATTTAGATACAAAAGGCTTCAAAGTAATCCATTATATCCCAAATTGCGTGATACCATGCATTATAATTCATTTACTAGCCTTTACTCAATAAGAACCGTTGATCCATTTAGACTGATCATTTTACCTAGCCGATCAACTTGACATGTCAACACTAAATCATCCATCACTTCAGATTTAGAGCTCAGAATGACACGAATCCAACGCCTATGTTAAAATAGCTCAATTTTCTATATTGTCCCAAAATTTAGGAATGAAATAGATACGAAAAAGCCTCCAAGTCATCTAATATATCCCAAACTGCATGATACCATACATTATGCTTAATTTATGAGGTTTTAATCAATGAGCACCAATGATCAGTTTAGAATTATCATTTTAACTCGCCGATGAACAGGACATGGCCACACCAAATCATCCGTAACTTTCAATTTATAGCTCAGAATGACTTGAATTCAACGCCCACGTTATGGTAGCTCAATTTTCTATATTGTGACAAAAGGTCAGACTCAAATAAATACGACAAAGCCTCCAAGTAATCCAATCTATCCCAAGCTGTGTGATGCCATGCATTATGCTTCACTTATGAGGTTTTAATCAATGAGCACCAATGATCAGTTTAGAATGATCATTTGAACTGGCATTTCAAATTGACATGTCCGCACTAAATCGTTCATAACTTTTTATTTAGAGCTCATAATGACATGTATCCAACACCCACGTTATGCTAGCTCAATTTTCAATACTATGGAAAAATTTCGAAATCAAATAGATACGACAAGGCTTCCAAATAATCTAATCTATCCCAAGCTGCGTGATGCCATGCATTATAATTCATTTACTAGCCTTTACTCAATGAGATTCATCGATCCGTTTAGATTGATCATTTTAGCTAGTCGGTCAACTTGATATGTCAACACTAAATAGTTGGTCAATTTAGATTTAGAGCTCAGAATGTCATGAATCCAACGCCTACGTTAAGGTAGCTCAATTTTCTATATTGTGACAAAATTTAGGAATAAAATATATACGACAAAGCCACCAAGTATTCCAATCTGTCCCAAACAGCGTGATGTCATGCATCATGCTTCACTTATGAGGTTTTAATCAGTGAGCCCCAATGATCAGTTTAGAATGATCATTTTAACTTCGATCAACTTGACATGTCTGCACTAAATATCCCAACTTTTGATTTAGAGCTCAGAATGACACAAATCATCCAACACGTTAAGCTAGCTCAATTTTCTATTGTGTGACAAATTTAAAACAAAAATAGATTCGACAAGGCGTCCAAGTAATCCAATCTTTCCAAAACTTCGTCATGCCACGCATTGTGCTTCATTTATAAGCCTTTACTCAATGAGCATCAATGATCAGTTTAGAATGATAATTTTAAAATGGCCGATTAAATTGACATGTTTGCACTAAAATCGTTTGTTACTTCGGATTTAGAGCTCAGAATGACACAAATCCAAAGCTCACGTTAACCTAGCTCAATTTTCTATATGGTGACAAAATTTCATACATAAATAGATTCGACAATGAGTCCAAGTAATATAATCTATCCAAAACTTGGTCTTGCCATGCATTGTGCTTCATTAATAAGCCTTTACTCAATGAGCATCAATGATCAGTTCAGAATGGTTATTTTAACAGGCCGATCAACTTGACATGTCTACACTAAATCCTCCATAACTATGGATTTAGAACTCAGAATGACACAAATCCAAAGCCCACGTTAAGCTCGATCAATCTTCTATTTTGTGACAAAATGTAAAACAGAAATAGATTCGACAAAAAGTCCAAGTAATCTAATCTATCCAAAAATCCGGCTTGCCATGCATTGTGCTTTATTATTAAGCCTTTAATCAATGAGCATCAATGATAAGTTTAGAATGATTATTTTAACCGGCCGATCTTGACATATCTGCACTAAATCGTGTATAACTTTGGATCTAGAACTCAAAATGACACAAATCCAAAGGCCACGTTAAGCTAGCTACATTTTCTATATTGTTACAAAATTTGAAATAGAAATAGATTCGACAAAGAGTCAGAGTAATCTAATCTATCCAAAACTGTGTCTTGCCATGCCTTGTGCTTCATTAGTAAGCATTTACGCAATGAGCATCAATGATCAGCTTAGAATGATTATTTTAACTGGCCGATCAACTTGGCATGTCTCCACTAAAGCGTCCATAACTTTGGATATAGAACTCAGAATGACACAATTCCAAAGCCAACATTAAGCTCGCTCAATTTTCTATATTATGACAAAATTTGAAACAGAAATAGATTCGACAAAAAGTCAAAGTAATCTAATCTATCCCAATCTGCGTCTTGCCATGCATTGTGCTTCATTAATAAGCCTTTACTCAATGAGCATCAATCATCAGTTTAGAATGATTATTTTAAATGGCCGATCTTGACATGTCTGCACTAAATCGTCCGTAACTTCAGATTTAGAACTTAAAATGACACAAATCCAAAGCCCATGTTAATCTAGCTCAATTTTCTATATTTTGACAAAATTTGAAACAGCAATATGTTCGACAAAGAATCCAAGTAATCTAATCTATCCAAAACTGCGTCTTGCCATGCATTGTGCTCCATTAGTAAGCCTTTACTCAATGAGCATCAATGATCAGTTTAGAATGATAATTTTAACTCGCCGAATTAAATTGACATGTTTTGCACTAAATCGTATGTAACTTTGGATTTAGAACTTAGAATGACACAAATCCAAAGCCCACATTAAACTAGCTCAAATTTCTATATTGTGACAACATTTGAAACAGAAATAGGTTCGACAAAGAATCCAAGTAATCTAATCTATCCAAAACTGCGTCTTGCCATGCGGTGTGCTTCATTAGTAAGCCTTTACTCAATGAGCATCATTGATCAGTTTAGAATGATTATTTAAAATGGCCAATCTTGACATGTCCGCATTAAATAATCCATAACTTTGGATTTAGAACTGAGAATGACACAAATCCAAAACCCATGGTAAACTAGCTCAATTTTCTATATTGTGACAACATTTGAAACAGAAATAGATTGGACAAAGAGTCCAAGTAATCTAATCTATCCAAAACTCTGTCTTGCCATGCATTGTGCTTCATTAATAAGCGTTTATTCAATGAGCATAAATGATCAGTTTAGAATGATTATTTTAACTGGTCAATCAACTTGGTTTGTCTGCACTAAATCGTCCATAACTGTGGATTTAGAACTCAGAATGACACAAATCCAAATCCCACGTTAATCTCGATCAATTTTCTATATTTTGACAAAATTAGAAACAGAAATAGATTCGACAAAAAGTCCAAGTAATCTAATATATCCAAAACTGCGTCTTGCCATGCATTGTGCTTCATTAATAAACCTTTACTCAATGAGCATCAATGATCAATTTAGAATGATGATTCTAAATGGCTGATCTTGACATGTCGGAACTAAAGCGTCCGTAACTTTGGATTTAGAACTTAGAATGACACAAATCCAAAGCACGTGTTAAGCTAGGTCAATTTTCTATGTGGTCACAAAATTTGAAACAGAAATAGGTTCGACAAAGAATCCAAGTAATTTAATCTATTCAAAACTGCATCTTGCCATGCATTGTGCTTCATTAGTAAGCCTTTACTCAATGAGAATCAATGATCAGTTTAGAATGATTATTTAAAATAGCCGATCTTAACATGTGTGCACTAAATCGTGCATAACTTTGGATTTAGAACTTATAATGATACAAATCCAAAACCCACGTTAAGCTAGCTCAATTTTCTATATTGTGACAAAATTTGAAACACAAATAGATTCGAAAAAGAGTCCAAGTAATCTAATCTATCCAAAACTCTATCTTGCCATGCATTTTGCTTCATTAATAAGCCTTTACTCAATGAGCATCAATGATCAGTTTAGAATGATTATTTAAATTGACCGATCAACTTGACATGTTAGCACTAAATCGTCTGTAACTTTGTATTTAGAGATCAGAATGACACAAATCCAAAGCCCATGTTAAGCTAGCTCAATTTTCTATATTGTGAAAAAATTTGAGATAGAAATAGATTAGAAAGAGCGTCCAAGTAATCCAATCTATCCAAAATTGCGTCATGCCATGCATTGTGGTTCATTTATAAGCCTTTACTCAATGAGCATCAATGATCTGTTTAGAATGATCATTTTAACTGGCCGATCAACTTGACATGTCTTCAATATATCGTCTGTAACTTTTGATTTATAGCTCAGAATGACATGACTCCAGTTCCCACGTTAAGGTAGCTCAATTTTCTGTTTTATGACAAAATTTGAGACAGAAACAGATTTGACAATGCATCCAAGTAATCCAATCTATCCAAAACTGCGTTTTGCCATGCATTGTGCTTCATTAATAAGCCTTTATTCAATGAGCATCAATGATCTGTTTGGAATGATCATTTTAACTGGCCGATCAACTTGAGATGTCCGGACTAAATAATCCGTAACTTTGGATTTAGAGCTCAGAATGACACAAAATCCAAAGTCCACGTTCACCTAGCTCAATTTTCTATATTGTTACAAAATTTGAGACACAAATAGATTCGAAAAAGAGCCCAAGTAATCCAGTCTATCCAAAACTGCGTCATGCCATGCATTGTGCTTCTTTTATAAGCCGTTCCTCAATGAGCATCAATGATCAGTTTAGAAGGATCAATTTAATTGGCCGATCAACTTGACATGTCTGCACTAAATCGTCCGTAACTTTTGATTTGTAGCTCATAATGGCATGGATATAATGCCCACGTTAAGCTAGCTCAATTTTCTATATTGTGACAAATTTTGAGATAGAAATAGATTCGACAAAGCGTCCAAGTAATCCAATCGATCCTAAACTGCATCATGACATGCATTGATCTTCATTTATAAGCCTTTACCCAATGAGTATCAATGATCAGTTTAGAATGATCATTTTAACTGTCCGATCAACTTGACATGCCTGCACTAAATCGTCTGTTACTTTTGATTTGTAACTTAGAATTACATAAATCCAATGCCCATGTTAAAGTATCTCAATTAATATATTGTGACAAAATTTGAGATAGAAATAGATTCAACAAAGCATCCAAGTAATCCAATCTCTCCAAAACTGTGTCATGCCATGCATTGTGCTTCATTTATAAGTCTTTACTCAATGAGCATCAATGATTAGTTTAGAATGATCATTTTAACTAGCCGATCAACTTGACATTTTTGTACTAAATCGTTCAGAACTTTGGATTTAAACCTCAGAATGACACAAGTCCATAGCCCATGTAAAGCTAGCTCAATTTTCTACATTGTGATAAAATTTGAGACAAAAAGATTCGACAAAGCGTCCAACTAATCCAATCTATCCAGAACTGCGTCATGCCATGCATTGTGCTTCATTTATAAGCCTTTACCCAATCAGCATCAATGATTATTACAGAATGATCATTATAACTGGACAATCAACGTGACATGTCTGCACTATATTGTCCATAACTTTTGATTTATAGCTCAGAAAGACACAAATCCAGTGACCACGTTAAGCTAGCTCAATTTTTTATATTCTGACAAAATTTGAGGCAAATATAGATTCGACAAAGCATTCATGTAATCCAATCTATCCAAAACTGTGTCTTGCCATGCATTGGGCTTCATTAATAAGCCTTTACTCAATGAGCATCAATGATTAGTTTAGAATGATCATTTTAACTGCCTGATCAACTTGACATGTCTGCATTAAATCTTTCGTAACTTTTGATTTATAACTCCCAATCACACTAATCCAATCTCCACGTTAAGCTAGATCAATTTTCTATATTGTGACAAAATTTGAGACAAAAATAGATTCAAAAAAACATCCAAATAATTCAATCTATCGAAAACTACGTCTTGCCATGCATTGTGCTTTATTTATAGGCGTTTACTCAATGAGCATCATTGATTAGTTTAGAATAATCCTTTTAGCTGACAGATCAACTTGCATGTTTGTACTAAATTTTCCGTAACTTTGGATTGAAAGCTAAGAATGACACAAGTCCATAGCCCACGTTAAGCTAGCTCAATTTTCTACATTGTAACAAAATTTGAGACAAAAATAGATTCGACAAAGTGTCTAAGTAATCCAATCTATCCAAAAATGTGTCATGACATGCATTATGCTTTATTTATAAGCCTTTACTCAATGAGCATCAATGAGTAGTTTAGAATGATCATTTTAACAGGACGATCAACTAGACATGTCTGCACTATATCGTCCATAACTTTTGATTTAGATCTTAGAATGACACAAATCCAAAGCCCACGTTAGGCTAGCTCAATTTTCTATATTTTGAAAAAATATATACGACAAAGCGTCCAAGTTATTCAATCTATCTAAAACTTTTTCATGCCATGCATTGAGCTTCATTTATAAGCCTCTACTCCATGAGCACCAATGATCTGTTCAGAATGATCATTTTAACTGGCTGATCAACTTGGCATGTGAGCACTATATCGTCTGTAACTTTTGATTTATAGCTCATAGTGGAACGAATCCAATGCCCACGTTAGGCTAGCTAAATTTTCTATATTGTGACAAAATTTGAGATAGAAATTGATTCAACAAGGCGTCCAAGTAATCCAATCTATCCTTAACTGCGTCATGCCATGCATTAGGCTTCATTTATAAGCCTTTACCCAATGAGCATCAATAATCAGTTTAGAATGATCATTTTAACGTCCCGATCAACTTGACATGTATGCACTCAATCATCTGTTACTTCTGATTTATAACTCAGAATGACATAAATCCAGTGCCGATGTTAAAGTAGCTCAATTTTCTATATTGTGACAAAATTTGAGACAGAAATAGATTCGACAAAGCATCCAAGTAATCCAATCTATCCAAAACTATGTCATGCCATGCATTGTGATTCATTTATAAGCCTTTACTCAATGAGCATCAATGATCAGTTTAGAATGATCATTTTAACTGGCCTATCAACTTGACATGTTTGTACTAAATCGTCTGTAACCTTGGATTTAAAGCTGAGAATGACACAAGTCCATAGCCCACGTTAAGCTAGCTCAATTTTCTACATTATGACAAAATTTGAGACAGAAATAGATTCGACAAAGGATCCAAGTAATCCAATCTGTACAAAACTGCGTCTTGCCATGCATTGGGCTTCATTAATAAGCCTTTACTCAATGAGCATCAACGATTAGTTTAGAATGATCATTTTAACTGCCTGATCAACTTGACATGTCTGCACTAAATCGTTCGTAACTTTTGATTTATAACTCCGAATCACACTAATCCAATCTCCACGTTAAGCTAACTCAATTTTCTATATTGCGAATAAATTTGAAACAGAAATAGATTCAAAAAAATATCCAAGTAATCCAATCTATCCAAAACTACATCTTGCCATGCATTGGGCTTCATTAATAAGCCTTTACTTAATGAGCATCAATGATTAGTTTAGAATGATCATTTTAACTCCCTGATCAACTTGATATGTCTACAATAAATCGTTCGTAACCTTTGATTTATAACTCCGAATCACACTAATCCAATTTCCACTTTAAGCTAGCTCAATTTTCTATAGTGACAAAATTTGAGACAAAATTAGGTTCGAAAAAATTTCAAAATAATTCAATCTATCGAAAACTTTGTCTTGTCATGCATTGTGCTTTATTTATAAGCGTTTACTCAATGAGCATCAATGATCAGTTTAGAATGATCATTTTAACTGGCCGATCAACTTGACATGTCTGCACTATATCGTCCGTAACATTTGATTTATAACTTATAATGAAATGAATCTAATGCCCACGTTAAACTAGCTCAATTTTCTATAATGTGGAAAATTTTGAGACAAAAATAGATTCGACATAGCGTCAAAGTAATCCAATCTATCCAAAACTCCGTCATGCCTTGCATTGTCCTTCATTTATAAGCCGTTACTCAATGAGCATCAATGATCATTTTAACAGGGCGATCAACTTGACATGACTGCTCTAAATCGTCCATAACTTTTGAATTAGAGCTAAGAATGACAAAATCCAAAGCCCACGTTAGGCTAGCTCAATTTTCTATATTATGACAAAACTTGAGACTGAAACAGATTTGACAAACCATCCAGGTGATCCAATTTATCCAAAATTTCTTCATGCCATGCATTGTGCTTCATTCATAATCTTTTACTCAATGAGCATCAATGATCAATTTAGAATGATCATTTAAATTGGCCGATCAACTTGACATATATGCACTAAATCGTCCGTAAATTTGGATGTAGAGCTTAGAATTACAAAAATCCAAACCCCACGTTAAGATAACTCAATTTTCTACATTGTGACAAAATTTGAGACAAAAATAGATTCGACAAAGCGTCTAAGTAATCCAATCTATTAAAAACTGCGTCTTGTCATGCTATGTGCTTCATTAATAAGCCTTTACTCAATGAGCATTAATGATCAATTTAGAATGATTATTTTAACTGGCCGATCAACTTGACATGCCTGCATTAAATCGTCGATACCTTTGGATTTAAAACTCAGAATGACACAAATCCAAATCCCACGTTAAGCTAGCTTCATTTTCTATATTGTGACAAAATATGAGACATAAATGATTTGACAAAGCGTCCAAGTAATCCAATCTATCCAAAAGTGCGTCATGCCAAGCATTGTGCTTCATTTATAAGCATTTATTCAATGAGAATTAATGATTAGTTTAGAATGATCATTTTAACTGCCCGATCAACTTGACATGTCTGCACTATATAGTCTGTAACTTCTGATTTATAACTCAGAACGACACGAATACAATTCCCACGTTAAGCTAGCTCAATATCCTATATTGTGACAAAATTTAAGACAAAAATAGATTCGACAAGGCGTCCGAGTAATCTTATCTATCGAAAACTGTGCCTTTCCATGAATTGTGTTTTATTTACAAGCCTTTACCGAATGAGCATCAATGATCAGTTTAGAATGATCATTTTAACTGGCCGATCAACTTGACATGTCCGCACAAAATCGTCCGTAACTTTTGATTTAGAGATTAGAATGACACAAATCCAAAACCCACGTTAAAATAGCTCAATTTTCTATATTGTAACAAAATTTTAGAAAGAAATAGATTCGACAGAGCGTTAATGTAATCAAATTTATCCAAAACTGCATCATGCCATGCATTGTGCTTCATTTATAAGCCTTTACTCAATGAGCATCAATGATAAGTTTAGAATGATCATTTTAACTGACCAATCAATTTGATATGTCTGCACTAAATCGTCTGTAACTTTTTATTTAGAGCTCAGAATGACACAAATACAAAGCCCACGTTAACCTGGCTCGATTTTCTATATTATGACAAAATTTGAGATAGAAATAGATTCGACAAAGCATCCAAGTAATCCAATCTATCCAAAACAGCGTCATGCCATGCATCATGCTTCATTTATATGCCTTTACTCAATGTGCATCAATGATCAGTTTACAATGATCATTTTAACTGCACGGTCAATTTGGCATGTTTGCACTATATCGTCCATAACATTTGATTTATAACTTAGAATAACATGAATCTAATGCCCACGTTAAGCTAGCTCAAATTTCTTTAATGTGACAAAATTTGAGACAAAAAAAGATTCGACATTGCGTCAAAGTAATCCAATCTATCCAAACTGCATTATGCCTTGCATTGTGCTTCATTTATAAGCTGTTACTCAATGAGCATCAATGATCAGTTTAGAATGATCATTTTAATTGGCTGATCAACTTGACATGTCTACACTAAATCGTCTGTAACTTTTGATTTATAGCTCATAATGGCATGGATCAATTGCCCACGATAAGCTAGCTAAATTTTCTATATTGTTACAAAATTTGAGATAGAAATAGATTCGACAAAGCGTCCAAGTAATCCAATCTATCTTAAACTGCGTCATGACATGCATTGATCTCCATTTATAAGCCTTTACTTAATAAGCATCAATGATCAGTTTAGAATGATCATTTTAAATGCCCGATCAACTTGACATGCCTGCACTAAATCATCTGTTATTTTGATTTATAACTCAGAATGACATAAATCCAATGCCCACGTTAAATTAGCTCAATTTTCTATATTGTGACAAAATTTGGGACAGAAATAGATTCCACAAAGCATTCAAGTAATCCAATCTATCCAAAACTGTGTCATGCCTTGCATTATGCTTCATTTATAAGCCTTTACTCAATGAGCATCAATTGATCAGTTTATAATGATCATTTTAATTGGCCGATCAACTTGACATGTCTGTATTAAATCGTCCGTAACTTTGGATTTAAAGCTCAGAATGACACAAGTCCATAGCCCACGTTAAGCTAGCTCAATTTTCTACATTGTGACATAATTTGAGACAAAAATAGTTTCGACAAAGCATCCAATTAATTCAATCTATCCAAAACAGCGTCTTGCCATGCATTAGGCTTCATTAATAAGCCTTTACTCAATGAGCATCAATGATTAGTTTATAATGATTATTTTAATTGCTTGATCAACTTGACATGTCTGCACTAAATCGTTTGTAAATTTTGGTTTATAACTCCGAATCACACTAATCCAATCTCCACGTAAAGCTAACTCAATTTTCTATATTGTAACAAAATTTGAGACAGAAATAGATTCGACAAAGCGTCCAAGTAATCCAATCTATCCAAAACTGCGTCTTGCCATGCATTGGGCTTCATTAATAAGCCTTTACTCAATGAGCATCAATGATTAGTTTGGAATGATCATTTTAACTGCCTGATCAACTTGACATGTTTGCACTAAATCCTTCGTAACTTTTGATTTATAACTCTGAATCACACTAATCCAATCTCCACGTTAAGGTTGCTCAACTTTCTATATTGTGACAAAATTTAGACAAAGTAGATTCGAAAGAATATCTAAATAATTCAATCTTTCGAAAACTGTGTCTTGCCATGCACTGTTGTTCATTTATAAGCGTTTACTCAATGAGCATGAATGATCAGTTTAGAATGATCATTTTATCTGACCGATCAACTTGACATGTTTGTACTAAATCATCCGTAACTTTGGATTTAAAGCTAAGAATGACACAGGTCCATATCCCACATTAAGCTAGCTAAATTTTCTACATTGTAACAAAATTTGAGAAAAAAATAGATTCGAAAATTTTTCCAAGTAATCCAATCTATCCAAAATTGTGTCATGCCATGCATTATGCTTCATTTATAATCCTTTACTCAATGAGCATCAATGATTAGTTTAAAATGATCATCTTAACTGGATGATCATCTAGACATGTCTGCACTAAATCATCCGTAACTTTGGACGTAGAGCTCAGAAAGACACGAATCCAGTGCCCACGTTAAGCTAACTCAATTTTCTATATTGTGACAAAATTTGAGACAGAAATAGATTCGAAAAGGTGTCTAAGTAATCCAATTTATCCAAAACTGCGTCTTGTCATGCATTGTGCTTCATTAATAAGCCTTTACTCAATGAGCATCAAAGATCAGTTTAGAATGATTATTTTAACTGGCCGATCAACTTGACATGTCTGCACTAAATCGTCCGTAACTTTTGATTTAGAACTCAGAAGGACACAAATCCATAGCCCACGTTAAGCTAGCTTCATTTTCTATATTGTGACAAAAATTGAGACATAAATGATTTGACAAAGCATTCAAGTAATCGAATTTATCCAAAACTGTGTCATGCCATGCATTGTGCTTCATTTATAAGCCTTTACTCAATGAGAATCAATGATTAGTTTAGAATGATCATTTTAACTACCCGATCAACATGACATGTCTGCACTATATCGTCTATAACTTTTGATTTACAACTCATAATGACACGAATCCAATGCCCACTTTAATCTAGCTCAATTTTCTATATTGTGACAAAATTTAAGACAAAAATAGATTCGACAAGGCGTCCAAGTAATCTTATCTATCAAAAACTGCACTTTGCCATGAATTGTGTTTTATTTATATGCCTTTACTCAATGAGCATCAATGATAATTTTAGAATGATCATTTTAACTGGCCGATCAACTTGACATGTCCGCACAAAATCGTCCGTAACTATTGATTTAGAGCTTAGAATGAGACAAATCCAAAGCCCACGTTAAGCTAGCTCAATTTTCTATATTGTGATAAAATTTCAGAAAAAAATAGATTCGACAGAACGTCTAAGTAATCAAATTTATCCAAAACTGCATCATGCCATGCATTATGGTTCATTTATAAGCCTTTACTCAATGAGTATTAATGATCAGTTTAGAATGATCATTTTTACTCGCCGATCAACTTGATATGTCTGTACTAAGCCATCCATATCTTTGGATTTAAAGCTCCGAATGACATAAATCCATAGACCACATTAAGCTAGCTCAATTTTCTGTATAGTGACAAAGTTTGAGACAAAAATTGATTCGACAAAGCATCCAAGTAATCCAATCTATCCAAAACTGCGTCATTACAAGCATTGTGCTTCATTTATAAGTCTTTAATCAATGAGCATCAATGATTAGTTTAGAATTCATTTTAATTGGCCGATCAACTTGACATGTCTGCAATATATTGTCCGTAACTTTTGATTTATAGCTCAGAATGACACGAATCCAATTCCCACGTTATGCTAGCTCAATTGTTTATATTGTGAAAAAATTTGAGACAGAATTAGAGTCGACGAAGCGTCCAAGTAATCCAATATATCCAGAACTGCGTCTTGCAATGCATTGGGATTCATGAATAAGCCTTTACTCAATGAGCATCAATGATCAGTTAAGAATGATCATTTTAACTGGCCGATCAACTAGACATGTATGTACTAAATCGTCCGTTAGTTTTGATTTATAACTCAGAATGACACAAATCCAATGCCCACGTTAAGCTAGCTCAATTTTCTACATTGTGATTAGACTTTAGACAAAAATAGATTCTACAAAAAGTCCAAGTAATCCAGTCTATCCAAAACTGTGTCATGCCATACAATGTGCTTCATTTATAAGCCTATAATCAATGAGCATCAATGATTAGTTTAGAATGATCATTTTAACTGGTCGATCAACATGACATGTCTTCACTATATCGTCTGTAACTTTTGATTTATAGCTCAGAATGACATGAGTCCAAAGGCCACGTTAAGCTAGCTCAATTTTCTATATTGTGACAAACTTTGAGACAAAAATCGAGTTGACAAAGCATCCAAGTAATCTAATCTATTCAAAATTTCGTCTTCCCATGCATTGTCCTTCATTAATAAGCCTTTACTCAGTGAGCATCAATTATCAGTTTAGAATGATTATTTTAACTGGTCGATCAACTTGACATGTCTGCACTAAATCGTCCGTAACATTAGTTTTAGAACTCTAAATGACACAAATCTAAAGCCCATGTTAAGCTAGTTCAATTTTCTATATTGTGACAAAATTTGAGACATAAATAGAGTCAACAAAGAGTCCAAGTAATCCAATCTACCCAAAACTGCGTGATGCCACACATTGTTGTTTATTTATGAGCCTTTACTCAATGAGCATCAGTGATCAGTTTAAAATGATCATTTTAACTGGCCGATCAACTTGAAATATTCGCACTTAATCATCTATAACTTTTTATTTTGAGCTCAGAATGAAACAAATCCAAAACCTACGTTAATCTAACACAGTATTCTATATTGTGACAAAATTTGAGATAGAAATTGATTCGACAAAGCATCTAGGTAATCCAATCACTCCAAAACTTCTTCATGCCATGCATTGTGCTTCATTTATAAGTCTTTACTCAATGAGCCTCAATAATCAGTTTAGAATGATCAAATTTAACTGGCTGATCAACTTGACATGTGTTCACTATATCGTCCGTAACTTTTGATTTATAGGTCAGAATGACACAAATCCAATACCCATGTTGAGCTAGCTCAATTTTCTGTATTGTAACAAAATTTGAGACAAAAATCGATTCGACGAAGCATCCAGGTAGTTCAATCTATCAAAAACTGGGTCTTGCCATGCATTGAACTTCATTAATAAGCCTGTACTCAATGAGCATCAGTAATCTGTTTAGATTGATTATTTTAACGGGTCGATCAACTTGAATGTCTACACTAAATCATCCGTAACATTAGTTATAGAACTCAAAATGACAAAAACCCAAATCTCACGTTAAGCTAGTTCAATTTTCTATATTGTGACAAAATTTGATACAGAAATAGATTCGCCAAAGCGTCCAAGTAATCCAACCTATCCAAAACTGCGTCATGCCATGCATTATGCTTTATTTATAAGTCTTTACTCAACGAGAATCAATGATTAGTTTATAATGATCATTTTAACTGGCCGATCAACTTGAAATATACGCACTAAATCCTCTGTAATTTTGGATTTAGAACTCAGAATGACACAAATCCAAAGCCCACGTTAACCTAATTCACTTTTCTATATTGTGACAAAATTTGAGAGAGAAATGAGTTGACAAAGCGTCCAAGTTATCGAATCTATCTAACACTGCGTCATGCCATGCATTGTGCTCATTTATAAGCCTTTACTCAATGAGACTCAATGATAAGTTTAGAATGAACATTTTAACTACCCGATTAACTTGACATGTGTGTACTAAATCGTCCATCACTTTTCATTTATAACTCAGAATGACACAAATCCATAGCCCATGTTAAGCTAGCTCAATTTTCTATATTGTGACAAAATTTAAGATAAAAATAGTTTCGACAAAGCGTCTAAGTAATCCAATCTATACAAAACTGCGTCTTGTCATGCATTGTGATTCATTAATAAGCCTTTACTCAATGAGAAACAATGATCAGTTTAGAATGATTATTTTAACTGGCCGATCAACGTGACATGTCAGCACTCAATCGTACGTAACTATGGATTTAGAACTCAGAATGACACAAATCCAAATCCCACGTTAAGCTAGCTTCATTTTCTATATTGTGAGAACATTTGACACATAAATGATTTGACAAAGCGTCCAAGTAATCCAATATATCCAAAACTGCGTCATGCCACACTTTCTACTTCATTTATAAGCCTTTACTCAATGAGCATCAATGATCAGTTTAGAATGATCATTTTAAGTGCCCGATCAATTTGACATGTCTGCACTATATCGTCCGTAACTTTGGATTTATAACTAAGAATGACACAAATCCAATGCCCACGTTAAGCTAGCTCAATTTTCAATATTATGACAAAATTTGAGACAAAAATAGATTCGACAAAGTGTTCAAGTAATCCAAACTATCCAAAACTGAGTCATGCCTTGCATTGTGCTTCATTTATAAGCCGTTACTCAATGGGCATCAATGTGATCAGTTTAGAATGATCATTTTAACTGCCCGATCAACTTCACATGTCTGCACTAAATCGTCCATAACTTTTGATTTGGAGCTCAGAATGACACAAATCCAAAGCCCACGTTAAGCTAGCTCACTTTTTATATTGTGACAAAACTTGAGACTGAAATATTTTCGGCAAAGCATCCAGGTAATCCAATCTATCCAAAACTTCTTCATGCCATGCATTGTGCTTCATTTATAAGCCTTTACTCAATGAGCATCAATGATCAATTTAGAATGATTATTTTAACATGCCGATCAACTTGACATGTTTGCACTAAACCGTCCGTAATTTTTGTATTAGAACTCAGAATGACACAAATCCAAAGCCCACGTTAATCTAGCTCAATTTTCTATATTGTGACAAAACTGCGTCATACCTTGCATTGTGATTAATTTATAAGCCGTTACACAAGCAACATCAATGATAAGTTTAGAATGATTATTTTAACTGGTCGAGTTCTTCTTCCACTTCTGGTAAATCAAACGTCAACTTGACATGTCTGCACTAAATCGTTCATAACTTTGGTTTTAGAACTCAGAATGAGACAAATCCTAAGCCCACGTTAAGGTAGCTCAAATGTCTATATTGTGACAAAATTTGAGACAGAAATAGATTCCACAAAGCGTCCAAGTAATCCAAATTATCCAAAACTGCATCATGCCATGCATTGTGCTTCATTAATAAGCCTTTACTCAATGAGCATCAATGATCAGTTTAGAATGGTTATTTTAGCTGCGCGATCAACTTGACATGTCTACACTAAATCATCTGTTACTTTTGATTTATAACTCAGAATGACATAAATCCAATGCCCACGTTAATCTAGCTCAATTTTCTATATTGTGACAAAATTTAAGTCAGAATTTATTCGACAAAGCATCCAAGTAATACAATCTATCCATAACTTCATCATGCCTTGCATTGTGATTCATTTATAAACCGTAACTCAATGATCATCAATGATCAGTTTAGAATGATCATTTTAACTGGCCGATCAAATTCACATATCTTCACTATATTGTCCGTAACTTTTGATTTATAGCTCAGAAAGACACAAATCCAGTACCCACGTTAAGCTAGCTCAATTTTCTATGTTGTGATAAAATTTAAGACAGAAATAGATTCGACAAAGCATCCAAGTTATCCAATCTATCCAAAATTACGTCTTGCCATGCATTGGGCTTCATTAATAAGCCTTTATTCAATGAGCATCAACGATCAGTTTAGAATGATCATTTTAACTGCCTGATCAACTTGACATGTGTGCACTAAATCGTCTGAAACTTTTGATTTATAAATCAGAATAACACGAATCCAATGCCCACGATAAGGTAGCTCAGTTTTCTATATTGTGACAAAATTTGAGAGAAAAATAGATTCGACAAGGCGTTCAAGTAATCCAATCGATCCAGAAATGTGGCTTTCCCTGCATTGTGCTTTATTTATAAGCATTTACTAAATGAGCATCAATGATTAGTTTAGAATGATCATTTTAACTGGCCGATCAACTTGACATTTCCGCACTAAATCATCCGTAACTTTTGATTTAGAGCTCAGAATGGCACACATCCAGAGCCCATGTTAACCTAGCTCAGTTTTCTATATTGTGACAAAATTTAAGATAAAATATATTCGACAAATCATCCAAGTAATCCAATCTATCCAAAACTGTGTCATGCCTTGCATTGTGCTTCATTTATGAGCTGTTAATCAATCGGCAATAATGATCTGTTTAGAATGATCATTTTAACTACCCGATCAACTTGAAATGTCTGCACTAAATCGTCCACAACTTTGATTTAGAGCTTAGAATGACACAAATCCAAAGCCCACGTTGAGCTAGCTCAATTTTCTATATTGTGATAAAACTTGAGACTGAAATAGATTCGACAAAGCATCCAGGTCATCCAATCTATCCAAAACTTCTTCATGCCATACATTGTGCTTCATTTATAAGCCTTTACTCAATGAGCATCAATGATCAGTTTATAATGATCATTTTAACTAGCCGATCAACTTGACATGTCTGCACTAAATCGTCTGTAACTTTGGATTTAGAGCTTAGAATGAGAGAAATCCAAATCCCCCGTTGAGCTATCTCAATTTTTATATTGTGACAAAATTTGAGAGAGGAATAGATTCGACAAAGCGTTCAAGTAATCCAATCTATCCAAAACTTTGTCACTCCATGCATTGTGCTTCATTTGTAGGCCTTTACTCAATGAGAATTAATGATCCGTTTAGAATGATCATTTTAACTTGCCGATCAACTTGACATGCCTTCACTATATCGTCCGAAACGTTTGATTTATAGCTCGGAATGACACGAATAAAATCCCCACATTAAACTAGCTCAATTTTCTATATTGTGACAAAATTTGACACAGTAATAGATTCGACAAAGCGTAGAAGTAATCCATTCTATCAAAAACTGTGTCTTGCCATGCATTGTGCTTCATTAATTAGCATTTACTCAATAAGCATCAATGATCAGTTTAGAAAGATTATTTTAACTGGCCGATCAACTTGACATTTCGGCACTAAATCGTCCATAACTTTGGTTTTAGAACTCGGAATGACACAAATCCAAAGCTCACGTTAAGCTAGCTCAATTTTTCTATATTGTGGCAAACTTTTAGACAAAAATGATTTGACAAAACATCCAAGTAATCCAGTATATCCGAAAATTCGCCATGCCTTGCATTGTGCTTCATTTATAAGCCGTTACACAAGGAGCATCAATGATAAGTTTAGAATGATTATTTTAATTGGTCGATCAACATGACATGTCTGCACTAAATCATCCATAACTTTGGATTTAGATCTCAGAATGAGACAAATCCAAAGCCCACATTAAGCTAGGTCAATTTTCTATATTGTGAAAAATTTGAGACAGAAGTAGATTCCACAAAGCGTCCAAGTAATCCAAACTATACAAAACTGCGTCATGCCATGCATTGTGCTTCATTAATATGGCTTTACTCAATGAGCATCAATGATCAGTTTAGAATGATCATTTTAACTGCCCGATCAACTTGACATGTCTACACTAAATCGTCCGTTACTTTTGATTTATAACTAATAATGACACAAATCCAATGGCCATGTTAAGCTAGCTCAATTTTCTATATTGTGACAAAATTCAAGACAGAAGAAGACTATGAACCAGAAGAGGAGTATGGTGACATTGAGTACCCTGATGTGGGGGAAGTGCTGGTCACTAGACGCGTCCTCAGTGCAATGGTTGATCCTTCAGAGACCATCCAAAGGGAGAACATCTTCCACAGCCGTTGCACCATCAAGGGCAAGGTATGTAACCTCATCATAGATGGTGGTTCTTGCACTAACGTTGCTAGTGCATATATGGTTGATAAGCTAGGTCTAGAGAAGACAAGGCATCCTCGACCATATAGACTGAGGTGGCTGGATGACAAAGTGGAGCTCAAGATCCATGAGCAAGTCACTGTGCCATTCAGTGTGGGCAAGTACCAAGACCAAGTCGTGTGCGACGTGGTGCCCATGCAAGTTGGCCATCTTCTGCTAGGAAGACCATGGCAGTTTGACAAAGAGACCAGGCATGATGGCCGAACCAATCTCTACACTTTTGTGCATGACAAAAGAAAGGTCAGCTTGGCTCCTCTTACACCTGCCCAGGTACACGAGCTACAACTCCAAATGAGTAAGGAAAATAAACTGATCAAGTCTAATTTTCTTATTCAACCCAGCCATGTCCGGAGAGCTTTAGCCGCGAAGGATTTAATGTTACTAATAGTTTTCAAAGAAGTGTTGAATGTAGAAAAAGAATAGGTAGAGCTACCTCCTGAAGTAGCAAATCTTCTCATCAAGTTCCAGGATGTATTTCCAAAGGAGTTACCCGCAGGCTTGCCTCCTTTGCGTGGCATAGAACACTAGATTGATCTAGTGCCCGGAGCAGCCCTGCCCAACCGCCCAGCCTACCGGATGAGTCCAGAGGAGTCCAAGGAGCTTGAGAAGCAAGTCAAGGAGCTCCTGGAGAAAGGATATGTTCGAGAGAGCCTCAGTCCATGTGCCGTACCAGTGCTACTAGTGCCCAAGAAAGATGGGACTTGGCAAATGTGCGTGGACTACCGAGCAATCAACAACATCACTGTCAAGTACCGGCATCCAATACCATGGCTGGATGACATGCTAGATGAGCTGAGTGGAGCCACGGTCTTCTCCAAGATAGACCTCAAGAGTGGATACCACCAGGTCAGGATGAAAGAAGGGATGAATGGAAGACTGCTTTCAAGACAAAGCAAGGGCTCTACGAGTGGACAGTCATGCCATTTGGCTTGACTAATGCCCAAAGCACCTTCATGCGCCTTATGAACCAAGTTCTTAGGGCATACATCAGTAAGTTTGCAGCGGTTTACTTTGATGACATACTAGTTTATAGTAAGTGCCTACGGGAACACCTCACACATCTTGAGATGGTACTTAAAACCCTTCGACAAGAAGAGCTTTATGGCAATCTCAAGAAGTGCATCTTTTGTACTGATAAACTTGTCTTTTTAGGTTTTGTTGTAAGTTCACAGGGCCTACAGGTTGATGAAGAGAAGATTCGAGCCATAAAAGAATGGCCAACACCAGGCAACATCAGCCAAGTAAGGAGCTTCCACAGACTGGCCAGCTTCTATAGGAGATTCGTGCCCAACTTCAGCAGTATTGCCTCACCATTGACGGCAGTAGTGAAGAAGAACGTGGGATTCAGCTGGGGAGAAGCTCAGGAGAAGGCATTCCAGTCCTTGAAGGACAGCCTTACACATGCACCAGTGCTAGTCCTGCCCGACTTCAGCAAGACGTTTGAAGTGGAGTGTGATGCCTCTGGAATTGGCATAGGAGCAGTGCTAACCCAAGGAGGGAGACCAGTGGCATACTTCAGTGAGAAGCTAGGTGGTGCCTCACTGAACTACCCCACTTATGACAAGGAGCTTTATGCCCTTGTCCGAGCATTGGAGACTTGGCAGCATTACTTGCTGTCCAAGGAGTTTGTGTTCCACACTGATCATGAGACTCTCAAACACCTCAGAGGGCAAACCAATCTCAAGAGGAGACATGCCAGGTGGATGGAGTTCATAGAGACCTTCCCGTACGTCATCAAGTACAAGAAGGGCAAAGATAATGTGGTAGCCAATGCACTATCAAGGAGGTTTGCCTTGATATCCACCATGGAGGCAAAGGTCCTAGGGTTCGAGCACATCAATGACCTATACAAGGATGATCCTGACTCTGCTGAGAGCTACAAGGAGTGTGGCACAAGGAGTCATGGCAAGTTCTACATCCATGAGGGATTCTTGTTCCGAGAAAGAAGGTTGTGCATACCACAAGGATCATTAAGGGAGCTTATCATCCGAGAAGCTCATGGAGGAGGACTCATGGGCCACTCTGGTGTCGACAAGACTCTAGCAGTTGTCAAAGAGCAATTCTACTGGCCACACATCAAGAGGACAGTAGAAGCTCATTGTGTAAGATGCATCACTTGCAAGAAGGCAAAGTCCCGAGTGCAACCTCACGGTAAGCTAGCTCAATTTTATAGCATCACTTGCATAAATAGTCTGTAACTTTTGATTTATAGCTCAGAATGACACGAATCCAATGTATACGTTAAGCTAGCTCAATTTTCAATATCGTGACAGATTTTGAGACCAAAATTGATTCGACAAAGCATCCAAGTAATCCAATATATCCAAAACTGCGTCATGCCATAAATTGTGCTGCATTTATAAGCCTTTTCTCAATGAGCATCAATGATCAGTTTAGAATGATCATTTTAACTGGCCAATCAAATTGAAATGTCTACACTAAATCGTCCGTAAGTTTTGATTTATAGCTCAGAATGACACGAATCCAATGCCCATGTTAAACTAGCTCAATTTTCTATATTGTGACAAATTTGGAAACCAAATAGATACGACAAATTATCCATGTAATCCAATCTTTCCCAAAATGCATGATGCCATGCAATGTGTTTCATTTATAAGCCTTTACTCAGTGACACAATTCCAAAGCTCACGTTAAGCTAGCTGAATTTTCTATATTGTGACAAAATTTAGAGTCAGAAATTGATTTGACAAAGCGTCCTAATAATACAATCTATCCATTTGCGTGATTCCATGCATTGTGCTTTTTTTATTAGCCTTTACTCAATGATCATTATTGTTCTGTTTAGAATGATCATTTTAACTAATTGATCAACTTGACATGTCTGCACTAAATCGTCCGTAACTTTTCATATAGAACTCAAAATGACACAAATCCAAAGCCCACGTTAAGTTATCTAATTTTCTTTATTGTTACAAAATTTGAGACAGAAATAGAAACGACAAATCATCCAAGTAATCCAATCTATCCAAAACTCCGTGATGCAATGCATTGTGCTTCACTTGTAAGCCTTTACTCAATGAGCATCAGTGATCAGTTTAGAATGATCATTTTAACCGGTCGATAAACTTGTCATTCTTGCACTAAATCGTCCCTAACTTTTGATTTATAGCTCAGAATGATACGAATCCAATGGCCTTGTTAAGCTAGTTCAATCTTCTATATTGTGACAAGTTTTGAGCCAGAAATAGCTACAAGGCATCCAAGCAATACAATCTATCTAAAATTGCGTGATGCCATGCATTATGCTTCATTTATAGGACTTTACTCAACGAGCACCAATTATCTGTTTAGAATGATCATATTAACTGGTCGATCAACTTGACATGTCTGCACTAAATCGTCCGAACTTTTGATTTAGAGCTCATAATGATATGAATCCAATGCCCACGTTAGCTAGCTCAAGTTTCAAAATTGTGACAAAATTTGAGAAAGAAATAGATATAACAAAGCGTCCAAGTTATACAATCTATCCCGAACTGCATGATGTCATACATTATGCTTCATTTATAAGCCTCTACTCAATGAGCACCAATGATAAGTTAAGAATGATCATTTTAACTAGCCGATTAACATAAAATGTCCGAACTAAATCATCCGTAACTCTTGATTTAGAGCTTAGAAAGACACAAAACCAAAACCCACGTTAAGCTAGTTTAATTTTCTATATTGTGACAAAATTTGAGACATAAATAGATAAGATAAAATGTGCAAGTAATCCAATCTATCCAAAACTGTGTGATGCCATGCATTGTGCTACATTTATAACCTTTACTCAATGAGCATAACTGATAAGTTTCAAATGATCATTTTAACTGGTCGATCAACTTGACATGTTTGAAATAAATTGTCCATAAGTTTTGATTTATACCTCAGAATGAAACAAATATAAAGCCCACGTTAAGTTAGCTTAATTTTTTAAATTTTGAAAATATTTGAGACAGAAATCGACATGACAAATCATCCAAGTAATCCAATCTATCCAAAACAGAGCGTTATGCAATGCATTGTGCTTCATTTATAAGTGTTTACTCAATGCACATCAATGATTAGTTTAAAAATGATCATTTTAACTGGTCGATCAATTTGTCATGTTTGTACTAAATCGTCTGTAACTTTTGATTTATTTGGGCGGAATGAGACAAATCCAATGGCCACGTTAAGCTAGCTCAAATTTCTATATTGTGACAAGTTTTGAGACAGAAATAGCTACAAGGCATCCAAGCAATACAATCTATCCAAAACTACGTGACGCCATGCATTATGCTTCATTTATCAACCTTTACTCAACGAGCACCAATTATCAGTTTAAAATGATCATATTAACTGGTCGATCAATTTGACATGTATGAACTAAATCATCCATAACTTTTGATTTAGGGCTCACAATGACACGAATCCAATGCCCACGTTAGCTAGCTCAAGTTTCAATATTGTGACAAAATTTGAGAAAGAAATAGATATGACTAAGCGACCAAGTTATCCAATCTATCCCGAACTGTATGATGCTATGCATTATGCTTCATTTAAACACCAATACTCAATAAGCACCAATGATCAGTTAAAAATGATCATTTTAACAGGCCAATCAACTTTACATGTCCGAACTAAATCATCCATAACTTGTGATTTAAAGCTTAGAATGACACAAAACCAAAACCCACGTTATGCTAGTTTAATTTTCTATATTCTGACAAAATTTGAGACATGAATAGATAAGAAAAAATTATCAACTAATCCAATCTATCCGAAACTGCGGGATGTCATGCATTGTGCTTCATTTATAAGCCTTTACAAAATGAGCATCCATGATAAGTTTAAAATGATCATTTTAACTGGGTTATCAACTTGACATATTTGAACTAAATCATCCGTTAGTTCACAAATCCAATGCCCACGTTAAGCTAGCTCAATTTTCAATATTGTGATAAAATTTGAGACAAAATGGATACGAAATAGCATCCAAGTAATCCAATCTATCTAAAATTGCGTGATCCCATGCATTGTGCTTTATTTATAAGCCTTTACTCAATGAGCATCAATGATCCGTTTACAATGATCATTTTAATTGCCTGATCAACTTGACATGTCTGCACTAAATCGTTGGTAACTTTTTATTTAGAGCTCAGAATGACACAAATCCAAAGCCCACGTTAAGGTAGCTCACTTGTTTATATTGGGACAAAATTTGAAACTGAAATATATTCTTAAGGTCTGCACTAAACTGTGTTTTGCCATGCATTGGGATTTATTAATAAGTCTTTACTCAATGAGCATCCATGATCAGTTTAGAATGATCATTTTAACCGGCCGATCAACTTGACATGTATGTACTAAATCTTCCGTTACTTTTGATTTATAACTCAGAATGACACAAATCCAATGCCCACGTTGAGCTAGTTCAATTTTATATATTGTGACAAAATTCGAGACAGAAATAGATTCGACAAAGTGGCCAAGTAATCCAATCAATCGAAAACTGGGTCATGCCATACATTGTGCTTCATTTATAAGCCTTTACTCAATGAGCATCAATGATCAGTTTAGAATGATCATTTTAACTTGCCGATCAACTTGACATGTCTATACTAAATCGTCCGTAACTTTGGATTTAAAGCGCAGAATGACACAAATCCATAGTCCACGTTAAGCTAGCTCAATTCTCTATATTGTGACAAAATTTGAGACAAAAATAGATTCGACAAAGCGTCCAAGTAATCCAATCGATCCAAAACTGCAACATGCAAGGGATTGTGCTTCATTTATAAGCCTTTAATCCCTGGGCATCAATGATTAGTTTATAATGATCATTTTAACTGGCCGATAACCTTGACATGTCTGCACTATACTATCCATAACTTTTGATTTATAGCTCAGAATGACAAGAACCCAATGCCCACATTAATCTAGCTCAATTTTCTATATTGTGACAAAATTTGAGACAAAAATCGATTCGATGAAGCATCCAAGTAATCCAATCTATACAGAACTGCATCTTTCCATTCATTGTTCTTCATTCATAAGCCTTTACACAATGTGTATCAAAGATCAGTTTAGAATGATTATTTTAACTGGTTGATCAACTTGACATGTCTGCACTAAATCGTCCGTAACTTTAGTTTTAGAACTCAAAATGACACAAATCCAAAGCCCACATTAACCTAGTTCAATATTCTATATTGTGAAAAATTTTGACACATAAATAGATTCGACAAGGCGTCCAAGTAATCCAATCTATCCAAAACTGCATCATGGTATGCATTGTGCTTTATTTATAAGCCTTTACTCAATAAGCATCAATGATCAGTTTATAATGATCATTTTAACTGTCCGATCAACTTGAAATGTCCGCACTAAATCGTTGGTAACTTTTTATTTAGAGCTCAGAATGACACAAATCCAAAGCCCACGTTAAGGTAGCTCACTTGTTTATATTGGGACAAAATTTGAAACTGAAATATATTCGACAAAGTATCCAGGTAATCCAATCTATCCAATACTTCCTCATGCCATGCATTGTGCTTCATTTATAAGCATTTACTCAATAAGCATCATTGATCAGTTTAGAAAGATCATTTTAACTGGTTGATCAAGTTGACATGTCTGCACAATATCGTCCGTGTCTTTTGATTTATAGCTCATAATGGCATGAATCCAATGCCCACAATAAGCTAGGTCAATTTTCTCTATTGTGACAAAATTTGAGATAGAAACAGACTCGACAAAGCCTCCAAGTAATCCAATCTGCATCATGCCATGCATTATGCTTCATTTATAAGCCTTTACTCAATGAGCTTCCATGATCAGTTTAAAATGATCATATTAGCTGCCCGATCAACTTGACATGACTACACTATCATCTGTTACTTTTGATTTATAACTCAGAATGACACAAATACAATGCCCATGTTATGCTACATCAATTTTCTATATTGTGACAAAATTCGAGACAGAAATAGATTCGACAAAGCGTCCAAGTAATCAAATCTATCCAAAACTACGTCATGCCATGCATTGTGCTTCATTTATAAGCCTTTACTCAATGCGCATCAATGATTAGTTTAGAATGATCATTTTAACTGGCCGATCAACTTGACATGTATGTACTAGATTGTACGTAACTTTGGATTTAAAGCTCAGAATGACACAAATTCATAGCCCACATTAAGCTAGCTCAATTTTCTAAATTGTGATAAAATTTGAGACAATAATAGATTTTACAAAGCGTCCAAGTAATCCAGTATATCGAAAAATGTGTCATGCCATGCATTGTGCATCATTTATAAGCTGTTACTCAATGAGAATCAATAATTAGTTTAGAATGATCATTTTAACTGGCCGATCAACTGGACATGTCTACACTATATAGTCCGTAACTTTTGATTTATAGATCAGAAAGACACGAATACAGTGCCCACGTTAAGCTAACTCAACTTTCTATAGTGTGACAAAATTTGAGACAGAAATAGATGTCATGCATTGCGCTTCATTTATAAGCCTTTACTCAATGAGCATCAATGATCAGTTTAGAATGATCATTTTAACTAGCCGATCAACTTGACATTTATGTACTAAATTGTCCGTAACTTTATATTTAAAGCTAAGAATGACACAAATCTATAGCCCACGTTAAGCTATCTCAATTTTCTACATTGTGGAAAAATTTGAGACAAAAATAGATTTGACAAAGTGTCCAAGTAATCCAATCTATCCAAAACTGCGTCATGCCATGCATTATGCTTCATTTATAAGCCTTTACTCAATGAGCATCAATGATCAGTTTAAAATGATCATTTTAGCTGTCCGATCAATTTGACATGTGTGCACTATCGTCCGCTACTTTTGATTTATAACTCAGAATGACACAAGTACAATGCCCATGTTAAGCTAGCTCAATTTTCTATATTGTGAAAAATTTGAGACATAAATAGATTCGACAATGCGTCCAAGTAATCAAATCTATCCAAAACTGCGTCGTGCCATGCATTGTGCTTCATTTATAAGCCTTTACTCAATGATCATCAATGATTAGTTTAGAATGATCATTTTAACTGGCCGATCAACTTGACATGTATGTACTAAATTGTACGTAACTTTGGATTTAAAGCTCAGAATGACACAAATCCATAGCCCACTTTAAACTAGGTCAATTTTCTACATTGTGGCAAAATTTGAGACAAAAATAGATATGACAAAGTGTCCAAGTAATCCAATCTATCCAAAACTGCGTCATGCCATGCATTGTGCATTATTTATAAGCCATTACTCAATAAGAATCAATGATTAGTTAGAATGATCATTTTAACTGGCCGATCAACTTGAAATGTCTGCACTATATAGTCCGTATCTTTTGATTTATAGTTCCGAAAGACACAAATTCCGTGCCCACGTTAAGCTAACTCAATTTTCTATATTGAGACAAAATTTCAGATATAAATAGATTCGACAAAGCGCCCAAGTAATCCAATCTATCCAAAACTGCGTTTTGCCATGCATTGGGCTTCATTAATAAACCTTTGCTCAATGAGCATCAATGATCAGTTTAGAATGATCATTTTAACTCGCGGTCAACTTGACATGTATGTACTAAATCGTCCGTTAGTTTTGATTTACAACTCATAATGACAAAAATCTAATGGCCGCATTAATCTAGCTCAATTTTCTATATTGTGACAAAATTCGAGACAGAAATAGATTCGACCAAGGGTTCAACTAATCCAATATATCCAAAACTGCGTTTTGCCATGCATTGTGCTTCATTAATAAGCCTTTACTCAATGAGCATCAATGATCAGTTTAGAATGATCATTTTAACTGGCCGATCAACTTGACATGTCCGCTGTAAATCATCCATAGCTTTTGATTTAGATCTTAGAATGACACAAATCCAAAGCCCACGTTCGGCTAGCTCAATTTTCTATATTGTGACAAAATTTGAGACAAAATAGATACGACAAAAGGTCCAAGTTATCCAATCTATCCAAAACTTTGACATGCCATGCATTGTACTTCATTTCTAAGCCTCTAATCAATAAACACCAATGACCAGTTAAGAATGATCATTTTAACTGGCCGATCAACTTGATATGTCAGCAATATATCGTCCGTAACTTTTGATTTGTATTTCATAATGGCACAAATCCAGTGCCCACGTTAAGCTAGCTCAATTTTCTACATTGTTAGAAAATTTGAGACAAAAATAGATACGACAAAGTGTCCAAGTAATCCAATCGATCCAAAACTGCATGATGCCATGCATTGTGCTCCATTTAAAAGCGTTTACTCAATGAGCATCAATGATCAGTTTAGAATGATCATTTTAACTGGCCAATCAAATTGACATGTCTGCACTATATCGTCCGTAACTTTTGATTTATAGATTAGAATGACACGAGTGCAATAGCCAAGCTAAGCTAGCTCAATTTTTTATATTGTTACAAAATTTGAGACATAAATAGAAACGAAAAAGCGTCCAAGTAATCCAATCGATCCAAAACTGCATGATACCATGCATTGTGCTCCATTTATAAGCTTATACTCAATGAGCATCAATGATCAGTTTAGAATGGATCATTTTAACAAGCTGATCAACTTGACATGTTTGCACTAAATCATCTGTAACATTTGATTTATAGCTCAGAATGACACGAATCCATTGTCCACGTTAAGCTAACATGTGATGAGGACATCAGGTCGTACATCCAGCCAGGAGACCAGACTGGCCGACCAGGAAGCTTGCCCGAGACAGCTGGACCATCTAGCACGCCTGCCGGCCCAAGCAGTACCGCCGGACCCTCGACCACAAGGACCAGAGCAACCAGCATTGCCGGCGGAGAGGCCCAAGCTTCCGGCACACTTGGTGGCAACATGGATGACACCACCGGCCCCTCTGGTGATGCCACCAACTCCGGGATCAACTTGGCTGGTCCTGAAGACATTCCGGCCAGTACCTCTCACCATCCAGCCGGTACAGCCGATCCAGCCGAGTACACGCGCATTTCCACTTCTACACAAGAAGACTCGGACCAAATGAGCTACCAGCTCCAGGACATGCACCTAGAGGAAGTCTCTACACCAGTGGTGCCTCAAGGAGCAATGACAAGAAGCAGATCAAGGGCACTCTTCCACAAATTCAGCTTATGGGTCAACAAGCTCCTAGAGGAAGATCGACTAAGGACAATGGGCCAAAAATGCAAGGAAGAGTCCAATGGCTTCTCAAAAACACAAGGGACATCAGAGACTTGGGCTTTAGTGGCAAGAGAGGTCAGGGCCCAAAGATTTTAACCCTACTCCAAGTCGAAGACTAGGAGCAAGGCGCGTGCATGCCACAAGGACGGCCACCTTCCATTTCTTGGCCATGAGGCAAGTTAAGGTAAGTTTCAATTCGAATATATGCCTCTTTCTGTTTTGCAGGGTAGGATCTAGAATATTTACTTTTATTGAGTCAAAGACATTTTAGGAATAGGTCCTTTTTCGATTATACACTTTTGTATCTTTTCCTTTTGTGCACTTTTGTAAGTTTTCCTTTTCTTATTTGAGTCGACCCTAGAAGGTCAAGCTGTCGAGCATATTAATAAGGCTCCTTCCAGCATTGTAGTTTGACAACCTTTTTGATTTTAATAAAGACAGAACTTTTTCCCCAACAAGTTTTCTCTCAAGAATCTCGTGCGCTTAGAATCTAGTTGAGACCAGCCCTCCTAGCTCTAAGTTTGTGATTTATCACGAGGTTCATCACCCCTCGTGTCGTTCACTTCACCTTTCCATCGAATACCAACCCAAAAACCCCTATCCAAGAAGTCTAAGGTCGAGTTTCTCACCTAATCTTCTCCCAACAGCCCACACGCATACATCCTTGAATCAAGGCTTGTATCATTTTGGTATCAGAGCTTAAAGCTCGTAAACCAGGTTGTTTCTATCCTTTAGTTTGTGTTTTTTTAGTTCTTGCATTAGTTTAAGTCGCATTCAAGAAAAATCAAAAAAATAACATCAAACTCCAAACCGAGTGCATCTAGCCTTCTACGTGTATCACTAGGGTTTAGATTCACTTTTGCATTACCATTCACGTTTTCCTTTTTGTTTAAATCATATTTCCTTTATTTTTAAGTTAAATTAAAAATAAAAAAAAAAAGAAAATAGGAAAAATACCAAAGGAATTCGAATTGGACAGCTAGCACAATTTGTCAAGAAAGTTTCCTTTTTTCAAATCTTCATATTTTTGAATTTCCAATTTTCAGATTTTTTTCCTTTTTACAAATTTTCGAATCCTTATAAAAAGAAAACCCCCTAATAATTTAGGAGCATCCTAACTTGTCTTCTTTCTTTGTAGCACGCAATGGCAGAAGAAAATAGAGAAGCAACTGAAGCCATGATGGCCATGTTCACCACTCTCCAAACACAACTCGCATCAATAGGCGAGAGGTTGGAGCGCGTGGAAAGACCGGTGAGGTTCCAGGCCATAAGGCACGTGAGAGCTGAGAAAGACCGTCTTGAGGGTCATGAGCACCTTAGGACACGGCACGAACAGGAGGAACCCCAGCCAGATGGAGATGAGGACACACAACCTCATAACTATCACCATAGGCCGAGAGGACCTCCACGGCAACCAGAGGCAGAAGATGATTGCTTTGAGCCATATGGTCTTCACCAGAGACCAAGAATGCCTCCTAGACATCATGAGGATGGAGAGGAACATGCCTATAACCGGGTAACTCATCCTGATGTTAAGCTAACTCCTCCAAGTTTTGCAGGAAAAGTAGACCCCGAGGCTTACCTAGATTGGGAGAGAAGAATGGATCATATCTTTGATCATTACAACTAACTAGGACCTAAGAGAGTCTCAATGGCAGTAGCACAACTCACGGACAATGCCCTCATCTGGTGGAATCGTGAGGTATCTGACAGAAGGAGGAAGAGAATGAGGCCCATAGACTCATGGGTCGACATGAAAGACCTCATGCGACAAAGGTTTGTTCCACCTTACTTTCATAGAGACTTGCAACGTTGTTTTCGTGCTCTTAAGCACGGTACCAGATCAGTAGAGGAGTACTATGAAGAGTTCGAAAAGCTAAGGAACAGATTGGAGCTCAATGATGATGAAGAAGCATTGATGGCACAATTCTTGTATGGACTCCAAGAAAGAATCAGCCGCAAGGTGGAAAGGCAAATCTACAATGACTTCAAAGTCCTGTTCCACCTATCTTTCCAGGCTGAGCAGTACATCAAACGTAAGAGCCAAGACATCCGCAGCAAGCCTAAGACACCTTGGGCACCAAGAAACATGCCCAAGCCCGTAGACAAAGGCAAGAGCATAGAGATCAAGTCAAGGTTCAAGAGCAAGCCTCCTGAACCCACCCGTGACCAGAGAGAGCTTGGTAAGTCTTCTAACCCTCAAAGATCACGTGACATCACTTGTTTCAAGTGTAGGGGTCGTGGACACATCTCAAGGGAGTGCCCAAACAACCGGGTCATGTTGATTACGGAGGCTGGAGAATATGAGTCCCAAGATGAAGAGGACTATGAACCAGAATAGGAGTATGGTGACATTGAGTACCCTGATGTGGGGGAAGTGCTGGTCACTAGACGCGTCCTCAGTGCAATGGTTGATCCTTCAGAGACCATCCAAAGGGAGAACATCTTCCACAGCCGTTGCACCATCAAGGGCAAGGTATGTAACCTCATCATAGATGGTGGTTCTTGCACTAACGTTGCTAGTGCATATATGGTTGATAAGCTAGGTCTAGAGAAGACAAGGCATCCTCGACCATATAGACTGAGGTGGCTGGATGACAAAGTGGAGCTCAAGATCCATGAGCAAGTCACTGTGCCATTCAGTGTGGGCAAGTACCAAGACCAAGTCGTGTGCGACGTGGTGCCCATGCAAGTTGGCCATCTTCTGCTAGGAAGACCATGGCAGTTTGACAAAGAGACCAGGCATGATGGCCGAACCAATCTCTACACTTTTGTGCATGACAAAAGAAAGGTCAGCTTGGCTCCTCTTACACCTGCCCAGGTACACGAGCTACAACTCCAAATGAGTAAGGAAAATAAACTGATCAAGTCTAATTTTCTTATTCAACCCAGCCATGTCCGGAGAGCTTTAGCCGCGAAGGATTTAATGTTACTAATAGTTTTCAAAGAAGTGTTGAATGTAGAAAAAGAATAGGTAGAGCTACCTCCTGAAGTAGCAAATCTTCTCATCAAGTTCCAGGATGTATTTCCAAAGGAGTTACCCGCAGGCTTGCCTCCTTTGCGTGGCATAGAACACTAGATTGATCTAGTGCCCGGAGCAGCCCTGCCCAACCGCCCAGCCTACCGGATGAGTCCAGAGGAGTCCAAGGAGCTTGAGAAGCAAGTCAAGGAGCTCCTGGAGAAAGGATATGTTCGAGAGAGCCTCAGTCCATGTGCCGTACCAGTGCTACTAGTGCCCAAGAAAGATGGGACTTGGCAAATGTGCGTGGACTACCGAGCAATCAACAACATCACTGTCAAGTACCGGCATCCAATACCATGGCTGGATGACATGCTAGATGAGCTGAGTGGAGCCACGGTCTTCTCCAAGATAGACGTCAAGAGTGCATACCACCAGGTCAGGATGAAGGGAGGTGATGAATGGAAGACTTCTTTCAAGACAAAGCAAGGGCTATACGAGTGGACAGTCATGCCATACGGCTTGACTAATGCCCCAAGCACCTTCATGCGCCTTATGAACCAAGTTCTTAGGGCGTACATCAGTAAGTTTGTAGTGGTTTACTTTGATGATATATTGGTTTATAGTAAGTGCTTACGGGAACACCTCACACATCTTGAGATGGTACTTAAAACCCTTCGACAAGAAGAGCTTTATGCCAATCTCAAGAAGTGCATCTTTTGTACTGATAAACTTGTCTTTTTAGGTTTTGTTGTAAGTTTGCAGGGCCTACAGGTTGATGAAGAGAAGATTCGAGCCATAAAAGAATGGCCAACACCAGGCAACATCAGCCAAGTAAGGAGCTTCCACAGACTGGCCAGCTTCTATAGGAGATTCGTGCCCAACTTCAGCAGTATTGCCTCAACATTGACGGCAGTAGTGAAGAAGAACGTGGGATTCAGCTGGGGAAAAGCTCAGGAGAAGGCATTCCAGTCCTTGAAGGAGAGCCTTACACATGCACCAGTGCTAGTCCTGCCCGACTTCAGCAAGACGTTGAAGTGGAGTGTGATGCCTCTGGAATAGGCATAGGAGCAGTGCTAACCCAAGGAGGGAGACCAGTGGCATACTTCAGTGAGAAGCTAGGTGGTGCCTCACTGAACTACCCCACTTATGACAAGGAGCTTTATGCCCTTGTCCGGGCATTGGAGACTTGGCAGCATTACTTGCTGTCCAAGGAGTTTGTGTTCCACACTGATCATGAGACTCTCAAACACCTCAGAGGGCAAACCAATCTCAAGAGGAGACATGCCAGGTGGATGGAGTTCATAGAGACCTTCCCGTACGTGATCAAGTACAAGAAGGGCAAAGATAATGTGGTAGCCGATGCACTATCAAGGAGGTTTGCTTTGATATCAACCATGGAGGCAAAGGTCCTAGGATTCGAGCACATCAAGGATCTATACAAGGATGATCCTGACCTTGCTGAGAGCTACAAGGAGTGTAGCACAGGGAGTCATGGCAAATTCTACATCCATGAGGGATTCTTGTTCCGAGAAAGAAGGCTGTGCATACCACAAGGATCACTAAGGGAGCTTATCATCCGAGAAGCTCATGGAGGAGGACTCATGGGCCACTCTGGTGTCGACAAGACTCTAGCAGTTGTCAAAGAGCACTTCTACTGGCCACACATCAAGAGGACAGTAGAAGCTCATTGTGCAAGATGCATCACTTGCAAGAAGGCAAAGTCCCGAGTGCAACCACACGGTAAGCTAGCTCAATTTTATAGCATCACTTCCATAAATAGTCTGTAACTTTTGATTTATAGCTCAGAATGACACGAATCCAATGTATACGTTAAGCTAGCTCAATTTTCAATATTGTGACAAATTTTGAGACCAAAATTGATTTGACAAAGCATCCAAGTAATCCAATATATCCAAAACTGCGTCATGCCATAAATTGTGCTGCATTTATAAGCCTTTTCTCAATGAGCATCAATGATCAGTTTAGAATGATCATTTTAACTGGCCAATCAAATTGAAATGTCTACACTAAATCGTTCGTAATTTTTGTGACACGAATCCAATGCCCATGTTAAACTAGCTCAATTTTCTATATTGTGACAAATTTGGAAACCAAATAGATACGACAAAGTATCCATGTAATCCAATCTTTCCCAAAATGCATGATGCCATGCAATGTGTTTCATTTATAAGCCTTTACTCAGTGACACAATTCCAAAGCCCACGTTAAGCTAGCTGAATTTTCTATATTGTGACAAAATTTAGAGTCAGAAATTGATTTGACAAAGCGTCCTAATAATACAATCTATCCATTTGCGTGATTCCATGCATTGTGCTTTTTTTATTAGCCTTTACTCAATGATCATTATTGTTCTGTTTAGAATGATCATTTTAACTAATTGATCAACTTGACATGTCTGCACTAAATCGTCCGTAACTTTTCATATAGAACTCAAAATGACACAAATCCAAAGCCCACGTTAAGTTATCTAATTTTCTTTATTGTTACAAAATTTGAGACAGAAATAGAAACGACAAATCATCCAAGTAATCCAATCTATCCAAAACTCCGTGATGCAATGCATTGTGCTTCACTTGTAAGCCTGTACTCAATGAGCATCAATGATCAGTTTAGAATGATCATTTTAACCGGTCGATAAACTTGTCATTCTTGCACTAAATCGTCCCTAACTTTTGTTTTATAGCTCAGAATGATACGAATCCCAATGGCCTTGTTAAGCTAGTTCAATCTTCTATATTGTAACAAGTTTTGAGCCAGAAATAGCTACAAGGCATCCAAGCAATACAATCTATCCAAAATTGCGTGATGCCATGCATTATGCTTCATTTATAGGCCTTTACTCAACGAGCACCAATTATCTGTTTAGAATGATCATATTAACTGGTCGATCAACTTGACATGTCTGCACTAAATCGTCCGAACTTTTTATTTAGAGCTCATAATGATATGAATCCAATGCCCACGTTAGCTAGCTCAAGTTTCAAAATTGTGACAAAATTTGAGAAAGAAATAGATATAACAAAGCGTCCAAGTTATACAATCTATCCCGAACTGCATGATGCCATACATTATGCTTCATTTATAAGCCTCTACTCAATGAGCACCAATGATAAGTTAAGAATGATCATTTTAACTAGCCGATTAACATAAAATGTCCAAACTAAATCATCCGTAACTTTTGATTTAGAGCTTAGAAAGACACAAAACCAAAACCCACGTTAAGCTAGTTTAATTTTCTATATTGTGACAAAATTTGAGACATAAATAGATAAGACAAAATGTGCAAGTAATCCAATCTATCCAAAACTGTGTGATGCCATGCATTGTGCTTCATTTATAACCTTTACTCAATGAGCATAACTGATAAGTTTAAAATGATCATTTTAACTGGTCGATCAACTTGACATGTTTGAAATAAATTTTCCATAAGTTTTGATTTATACCTCAGAATGAAACAAATATAAAGCCCACGTTAAGTTAGCTTAATTTTTTAAATTTTGAAAATATTTGAAACAGAAATCGACATGACAAATCATCCAAGTAATCCAATCTATCCAAAACAGAGCGTTATGCAATGCATTGTGCTTCATTTATAAGTGTTTACTCAATGCACATCAATGATTAGTTTAAAAATGATCATTTTAACTGGTCGATCAATTTGTCATGTTTGTACTAAATCGTCTGTAACTTTTGATTTATTTGGGCGGAATGAGACAAATCCAATGGCCACGTTAAGCTAGCTCAAATTTCTATATTGTGACAAGTTTTGAGACAGAAATAGCTACAAGGCATCCAAGCAATACAATCTATCCAAAACTACGTGACGCCATGCATTATGCTTCATTTATCAACCTTTACTCAACGAGCACCAATTATCAGTTTAAAATGATCATATTAACAGGTCGATCAACTTGACATGTATGAACTAAATCATCCATAACTTTTGATTTAGGGCTCACAATGACAAGAATCCAATGCCCACGTTAGCTAGCTCAAGTTTCAATATTGTGACAAAATTTGAGAAAGAAATAGATATGACTAAGCGACCAAGTTATCCAATCTATCCCGAACTGTATGATGCTATGCATTATGCTTCATTTAAAAACCAATACTCAATAAGCACCAATGATCAGTTAAAAATGATCATTTTAACAGGCCGATCAACTTTACATGTCCGAACTAAATCATCCATAACTTGTGATTTAAAGCTTAGAATGACACAAAACCAAAACCCACGTTATGCTAGTTTAATTTTCTATATTCTGACAAAATTTGAGACATGAATAGATAAGACAAAATTATCAACTAATCCAATCTATCCGAAACTGCGTGATGTCATGCATTGTGCTTCATTTATAAGCCTTTACAAAATGAGCATCCATGATAAGTTTAAAATGATCATTTTAACTGGGTTATCAACTTGACATATTTGAACTAAATCATCCGTTAGTTCACAAATCCAATGCCCACGTTAAGCTAGCTCAATTTTCAATATTGTGATAAAATTTGAGACAAAATGGATACGAAATAGCATCCAAGTAATCCAATCTATCCAAAATTGCGTGATCCCATGCATTGTGCTTTATTTATAAGCCTTTACTCAATGAGCATCAATGATCCGTTTACAATGATCATTTTAATTGCCTTATCAACTTGACATGTCTGCACTAAATCATTTGTAACTTTTGATTTAGAGCTCATAATGACACCAATCCAAAGCCCACGTCAACCAAAATGAATTTTCTATATTGTTACAAAATTTAAGACATAAATAGACAAAACAAAGCATCCAAGTAATACAATCTATCCAAAACTGCTTGATGCAATGCATTGTGCTTCATTTATATGCTTTTATTCAATGAGCATCAATGATCAGTTTAGAATGATCATTTTAACTGGTTGATAAACTTGACATGTGTGCATTAAATTTGACATGTCTGCATTAAATCGTCCGTAACTTTTGATTTAGAGCTCAGAATGACAGAAATCAAAAGCCCACATTAAGCTAGCTAATTTTCTACATTGTCATAAAATGTAAGACTAAAATGTAAGACAAATTGATCCAAGCCTTGATTCAAGGATGTATGCGCGTGGGCTGTTTGTAGAAGATTAGGTGAGAAACTCAACCTTAGGCTTCTGGATAGGGGTTTTCTGGTTGGTAAACGATGGAAGGGTGAAGTGAACCACACGAGGGGTGATGAACCTCGTGATAAATCACAAACTTAGAGCTAGGAGGGCTGGTCTCAACTAGGTTCTAAGCACACAAGTCTCTCTTGAGAGAAAGCTCGTAGGGAAAAAGTTCTACTTTATTAATAATCAAAAAGGTTGTCGAACTACAATGCTGAAAGGAGCCTTATTAATATGCTCGACAGCTTGACCTTCTAGGGTCGACACAAATAAAGAAAAAGGAAAGTTTACAAAAGTGCACAAAAGGAAAAGATACAAAAGTGCATAACTGAAAAAGGACCTATTCCTAAAATGTTCTTGACTCAAAAATGTAAAGCAACTAGATCCTACCCTGCAAAACAGAAAGAGGCATATATTCGAATGTAAACTTACCTTAACTCACCTCACGGCCAAGAAATGGAAGGTGGCCGTCCTTGTGGCATGCACGCGCCTTGCTCCTAGTCTTCGACTTGGAGTAGGGTTAAATATCTTTGGGCCCTGACCTCTCTTGCCACTAAAGCCCAAGTCTCTGATGTTCCTTGTCTTGTTGAGAAGCCTTTGGACTCTAATTTTCTCTTCTGGCCTATTTTCCTTAGCTGCTCTTCCTCTAGAAGATTGTCGACCCATAAGCTGAATTTGTGGAAGAGTGCTCTTGATCTGCTTCTTGTCATTGCTCCTGGAGGTACCACTGGTGTAGATACTTCCTCTAAGTGCATGTCCTGGAGCTGGTAGCTCATTTGGTCCGAGTCCTCTTGTGTAGAAGTGGAAGTGTGCGTGTACTCGGCTGGATGGCCTGTACCGGCTGGATTGTGCGCGGTACTGGCCGGAATGACTTCAGGACCGGCCAAGTTGATCCCGGAGTCGGCGGTGTCATCAGGGGGACCGGCGGTGTCATTCACGTCCCCACAAGTGTGCCGGAAGCTTGGGCCTCTCCGCCGGCGATGTTGACCGGTCTGGTCCTATAGGTCGAAGGTCCGGCGGTACTGTCAGGTCCGGCAGGCGCGCCAGATGGTCCTGCTGTCTTGGGCAAGCTTCCTGGTCAGCCAGTCTGGTCACCTGGCTGGATGTACGACCTGATGTCCTCATCATTCCCTCCCTCTTCAGTAGGTTTTGTCCTCAAAACTGGATCATCTGCATGGAAAGGGGCCAAGTCAGTAACATTGAACGTATTAGACACATTAAACTCACCTGGAAGCTCGATCCGGTAGGCATTGTTGTTGATCCTCTCGAGCACTCTGAAGGGTCCATCTCCTCTTGGTGTTAGCTTGGAACTCCTTAGGTTTGGGAACCTCTCCTGCCGTAGGTGTAGCCACACCCAATCGCCTGGTTGAAAGATCACCTCCTTTCTTCCTTTGTTGGCATGAGTCACGTACTGTCCGGTCCTCTTCTCCAAGTTTTCTGCTACCTTCTGGTGTAACCTCCTTATGAACTCTGCTTTGGATGCTCCGTTGAGGTTGGTCATCTCAGCTGGTGGCAGTGGTGTTTGCTCCAATGGGGTGAGAGGGTTGAAACTGTATACCACTTCAAATGGGGTCTTCTTGGTTGCTGAGTGCATGGCTCGGTTGTAGGCGAACTCAATGAATGGCAGGCACTCCACCCAAGTCTTTAGGTTCTTCCCTAGTGTTGTTCTGAGAAGAGTTGATAGGGTCCTGTTGACAACTTCAGTTTGGCCATCGGTTTGAGGATGGCAAGTGGTTGAGAAGAGTAGCTTCGTGCCTAGTTTTCTCCAAAGGGTCCTCCAGAAATGGCTGAGGAACTTGGTGTCCCTATCTGATACGATGGTCCTTGGCACTCCATGAAGCCGTACTATCTCCCTGAAGAACAGCTCAGTTGTTTGTGTGGCATCATTGACATTGGCACATGGGATGAAGTGTGCCATCTTGGAGAACCTGTCCACCACTACAAAGATTGCATCTTTGTGGTTGATCTTAGGCAGACCTAGAACAAAATCCATCGAGATGTCCACCCATGGATGTGTTGGTATGGGCAGTGGGAGATACAATCCGTGAGGTTGCACTCGGGACTTTGCCTTCTTGCAAGTGATGCATCTTACACAATGAGCTTCTACTGTCCTCTTGATGTGTGGCCAGTAGAATTGCTCTTTGACAACTGCTAGAGTCTTGTCGACACCAGAGTGGCCCATGAGTCCTCCTCCATGAGCTTCTCGGATGATAAGCTCCCTTAGTGATCCTTGTGGTATGCACAGCCTTCTTTCTCGGAACAAGAATCCCTCATGGATGTAGAATTTGCCATGACTCCCTGTGCTACACTCCTTGTAGCTCTCAGCAAGGTCAGGATCATCCTTGTATAGATCCTTGATGTGCTCGAATCCTAGGACCTTTGCCTCCATGGTTGATATCAAAGCAAACCTCCTTGATAGTGCATCGGCTACCACATTATCTTTGCCCTTCTTGCACTTGATCACGTACGGGAAGGTCTCTATGAACTCCATCCACCTGGCATGTCTCCTCTTGAGATTGGTTTGCCCTCTGAGGTGTTTGAGTGTCTCATGATCAGTGTGGATCACAAACTCCTTGGACAGCAAGTAATGCTGCCAAGTCTCCAATGCTCGGACAAGGGCATAGAGCTCCTTGTCATAAGTGGGGTAGTTCAGTGAGGCACCACCTAGCTTCTCACTGAAGTATGCCACTGGTCTCCCTCCTTGGGTTAGCACTGCTCCTATGCCTATTCCAGAGGCATCACACTCCACTTCAACGTCTTGCTGAAGTCGGGCAGGACTAGCACTGGTGCATGTGTAAGGCTCTCCTTCAAGGACTGGAATGCCTTCTCCTGAGCTTTTCCCCAGCTGAATCCCACGTTCTTCTTCACTACTGCCGTCAATGTTGAGGCAATACTGCTGAAGTTGGGCACGAATCTCCTATAGAAGCTGGCCAGTCTGTGGAAGCTCCTTACTTGGCTGATGTTGCCTGGTGTTGGCCATTCTTTTATGGCTCGAATCTTCTCTTCATCAACCTGTAGGCCCTGCAAACTTACAACAAAACCTAAAAAGACAAGTTTATCAGTACAAAAGATGCACTTCTTGAGATTGGCATAAAGCTCTTCTTGTCGAAGGGTTTTAAGTACCATCTCAAGATGTGTGAGGTGTTCCCGTAGGCGCTTACTATAAACCAAAATGTCATCAAAGTAAACTACTACGAACTTACTGATGTACGCCCTAAGAACTTGGTTCATAAGGCGCATGAACGTGCTTGGGGCATTAGTCAAGCCAAATGGCATGACTGTCCACTCATAGAGTCCTTGCTTTGTCTTGAAAGCGGTTTTCCACTCATCACCTTCCTTCATTCTTACCTGGTGGTATCCACTTTGAGGTCTATCTTGGAGAAGATCGTGGCTCCACTCAGCTCATCTAGCATGTCATCCAGTCGTGGTATTGGATGCCTATACTTGACTGTGATGTTGTTGATGGCTCGGCAGTCCACACACATGCGCCAAGTCCCATCCTTCTTGGGCACTAGTAGCACTGGTACAGCACATGGACTGAGGCTCTCTCGAACATATCCTTTCTCCAGGAGCTCCTTGACTTGCTTCTCAAGCTCTTTGGACTCCTCTGGACTCATCCGGTAGGCTGGCCGGTTGGGCAGGGCTGCTCCGGGCACTAGATCAATCTGATGTTCTATGCCGCGTAAAGGAGGCAAGCCTGCTGGTATCTCCTCTGGAAATACATCCTGGAATTTGTTGAGGAGTGTTGCTACTTCATGAGGTAGCTCTACCTGTCCCTGTTCTATACTCAACACTTCCTTGAAAACCATTAGTAACATTAAGTCCTTTGAGGCTAAAGCTCTCCGGACATGACTAGGTTGAATAAGAAAGTTAGACTTGACAAGTTTCCTTTCCTTACTCATTTGGTGTTGTAGCTCATGTACTTGGGCAGGTGTAAGAGGAGCTAGGCTGACCTTTCTCTTGTCATGCACGAAGGTGTATAGATTGGTTCTGCCATCATGCCTGGTCTCTTTGTCAAACTGCCATGGTCTTCCTAGCAGAAGATGGCCAGCTTGCATGGGCACCACGCCGCACACGACTTGGTCTTGGTACTTGCCCACACTGAATGGCACAGTGACTTGCTCATGGATCTTGAGCTCCACTTTGTCATCCAGCCATCTCAGTCTATATGGTCGAGGATGCCTTGTCTTCTCTAGACATAGCTTATCAACCATATATGCACTTGCAACGTTAGTGCAAGAACCACCATCTATGATGAGGTTACATACCTTGCCCTTGATGGTGCAACGGCTGTGGAAGATGTTCTCCTTTGGATGGTCTCTGAAGGATCCACCATTGCATTGAGGATACGTCTAGTGACCAGCACTTCCCCCACATCAGGGTACTCAATGTCACCGTACTCTCCTTCTGGTTCATTGTCCTCTTCATCTTGGGATTCATATTCTCCTGCCTCCGTAATCAGCATGACTCGGTTGTTTGGGCACTCCCTTGAGATGTGTCCACGTCTCCTATACTTGAAACAAGTTATGTCACGTGATCTTTGAGGGTTAGAAGACTTACCAGGCTCTCTCTGGTCACGGGTGGGTTCAGGAGGCTTGCTCTTGAACCTTGACTCGATCTCTACGCTTTTGCCTTTGTCCACTGTCTTGGGCATGTTGCTTGGTGCCCAAGGTGTCTTAGGCTTGCTGCGGATGTCTTGGCTCTTACGTTTGATGTGCTGTTCAGCTTGCACAGATAGGTGGAACAAGTCCTTGAAGTCGTTGTAGATTTGCCTTTCCACCTTGGAGCTGATCCTTTCTTGGAGTCCATCCAAGAATTGTGCCATCAATGCTTCTTCATCATCATTGAGCTCCAATCTGTTCCTTAACCTCTCGAACTCTTCATAGTACTCCTCTACTGATCTGGTACCCTGCTTAAGAGTACGAAAACGTCGTTGCAAATCCCTATGAAAGTAAGGTGGAACATACCTTTGTCGCATGAGGTCTTTCATGTCGACCCATGAGTCTACGGGTCTCATTCTCTTCCTCCTTCTGTCAGATACCTCACGATCCCACCAGATGAGGGCATTGTCCGTGAGTTGTGCTACTGCCATTGAGACTCTCCTAGGTCCTGGTTGGTTGTAGTGATCAAAGATATGATCCATTCGCTTCTCCCAATCTAGGTAAGCCTCGGGGTCTACTTTTCCTGCAAAAGTTGGAGGAGTTAGTTTAACATCAGGATGAATTACCCGGTTATAGGTGTGTTCATCTCCATCCTCATGACGTCTAGGAGGCATTCTTGGTCTCTGGTGAAGACCATATGGCTCAAAGCCATCATCTTCTGCCTCTGGTTGCCGTGGAGGTCCTCTCGGCCTATGGTGATAGTTATGAGGTTGTGTGTCCTCATCTCCATCTGGCTGGGGTTCCTCCTGTTCGTGCCGTGTCCTAAGGTACTCAGGACCCTCAGGACGATCTGGCTCAGCTCTCACGTGCCTTATGGCCTGGAATCTTACTGGTCTCTCCACGCTCCAACCTCTCGCCTATGGATGCGAGTTGTGTTTGGAGTGTGGTGAACATGGCCATCATGGCTTCAGCTGCGTCTCTATTCTCTTCTCCCATGTGTGCTACAAAGAAAGAAGACAATTAGGGTGCTCCTAAATTATTAGGAGAGTTTTCTTTTTATATGTGGTTTGAAAAAATGCAAAAAGGAAAAATTCTAAAGAAAGGAAATTCGAAAAAAAGGAAACTTCCTAGACAACTTGTGCTAGCTGTCCAATTCGAATTCTTTTAGTATCTTTTCTATTTTCTTTTTCTTTTCTTTTTAATTAAACTTAAAAATAAAGGAAATATGACTTAAACAAAAGGAAAACGTGAATGATAATGCAAAAGTGAACCTAAACCCTAGTGATACACGTAGGAGGCTAGATGCACTCGGTTTGGAGTTTGATGTTGTTTTTTGATTTTTCTTGAATGCGACTTAAACTAATGCAAGAACTAGAAATAAGACAAGCAAAAGGATAGAAACAACCTGGTTTAGGAGCTTTAAGCTCTGATACCAAAATGATACAAGCCTTGATTCAAGGATGTATGCGCGTGGGCTGTTTGTAGAAGATTAGGTGAGAAACTCAACCTTAGGCTTCTGGATAGGGGTTTTCTGGTTGGTAAACGATGGAAGGGTGAAGTGAACCACACGAGGGGTGATGAACCTCGTGATAAATCACAAACTTAGAGCTAGGAGGGCTGGTCTCAACTACGTTCTAAGCGCACAAGATTCTTAGAGAGAAAACTTGTAGGGAAAAAGTTCTACTTTATTAATAATCAAAAGGTTGTCGAACTACAATGCTGGAAGGAGCCTTATTAATATGCTCGACAGCTTGACCTTCTAGGGTCGACACAAATAAAGAAAAGGAAAGTTTACAAAAGTGCACAAAAGGAAAAGATACAAAAGTGCATAACCGAAAAGGACCTATTCCTAAAATGTTCTTGACTCAAAAATGTAAAGCAACTAGATCCTACCCTGCAAAACAGAAAGAGGCATATATTTGAATGTAAACTTACCTTAACTCACCTCACGGCCAAGAAATGGAAGGTGGCCGTCCTTGTGGCATGCACGCGCCTTGCTCCTAGTCTTCGACTTGGAGTAGGGTTAAATATCTTTGGGCCCTAACCTCTCTTGCCACTAAAGCCCAAGTCTCTGATGTTCCTTGTGTTGTTGAGAAGCCTTTGGACTCTAATTTGCTCTTCTGGCCCATTGTCCTTAGCTGCTCTTCCTCTAGAAGCTTGTCGACCCATAAGCTGAATTTGTGGAAGAGTGCTCTTGATCTGCTTCTTGTCATTGCTCCTGGAGGTACCACTGGTGTAGATACTTCCTCTAAGTGCATGTCCTGGAGCTGGTAGCTCATTTGGTCCGAGTCCTCTTGTGTAGAAGTGGAAGTGCGCGTGTACTCGGCTGGATGGCCTGTACCGGCTGGATTGTGCGTGGTACTGGCCGGAATGACTTCAGGACCGGCCAAGTTGATCCCGGAGTCGGCGGTGTCATCAGGGGGACCGGCGGTGTCATTCACGTCCCCACAAGTGTGCCGGAAGCTTGGGCCTCTCCGCCGGCGATGTTGACCGGTCTGGTCCTATAGGTCGAAGGTCCGGCGGTACTGTCTGGTCCGGCAGGCACGCCAGATGGTCCTGCTGTCTCGGGCAAGCTTCCTGGTCGGCCAGTCTGGTCTCCTGGCTGGATGTACGACCTGATGTCCTCATCACAAATCCTCCAAGTAATCAAATGTATCAAAAGCTGCATAATATCATGCATTATTCTTCATTTATAAGCCTTTACTCAATGAGCACCAGTGATCAGTTTAGAATGATCATTTTAACTAACCGTTCAACTTGACATGTCTGCACTAAATTATCCGTAATTATTATTTATTACTCAAAATGACACAAATCCAATGCCCACGTTAAGCTAGCTCAATTTTCTATATCGTGACAAAATTTGATACAGAATTAGATATGACCAAGCATCTAACTAATCCAATCTATCCCGAACTACGTGATACCTTGCATTACGCTTCATTTTTAAGCTTCTTCTACATGAGCACCAATGATAAGTTAAGAACGATCATTTTAACTACCAATCAACTTGACATGTGCGCACTAAATCGTCCGTAACTTTTGATTTATACCTCGGAATGACACAAATCCAAAGCTAAGGTTAAGCTAGCTCAATTTTCTATATTGTGATAAAATTTGAGTCAGAAATAGATTTGACAAAGCGTCCTAATAATCCAATCTATCCATTTGCGTGATTCCATGCATTGTGCTTTTTTATTAGCCTTTACTCAATGAGCATTAATGTTCTGTTTACAATGATCATTTTAACTAGTTGATCAACTTGACTTGTTTGCACTAAATCGTCCGTAACGTTTCATATAGAACTCAAAATGACACAAACCAAAAGCCCACGTTAAGCTATCTAATTTTCTATATTGTGACAAAATTTATGACAGAAATAATAAGACAAATTGTCCAAGTAATCCAATCTACCCAAAATCCGTGATGCAATGCATTGTGCTTCATTTATAATCCTTTACTCAATGAGAACCAATGATTAGTTTAGAATGATCATTTTAACTGGTCGATGAAGTTGACATGTCTGCACTAACTACTCTGTAACATTTTATTTATAGCTCAGAATGACACGAATCCAATGCCCACGTTAAGCTAGCTCAATTTTCTATATTGTTACAAGTTTTGAGACAGAAATAGGTACGACAAAGCATCCAAGTAATACAATCTATCTTAAAATGCGTGATGCCATGCATTATGCTTCATTTATAAGCTTCTTCTACATGAGAACCAATGATAAGTTAAGAATGATCATTTTAACTACTAATCAACTTGACATGTGCGCACTAAATCGTCCGTAACTTTTGATTTATACCTCGGAATGACACAAATCCAAAGCTAAGGTTAAGCTAGCTCAATTTTCTATACTGTGATAAAATTTGAGACTCAAGCTGCTTCGAGAAATCTTCCAAGTAATCAAATCTATCAAAAATGTGTTATGTCATGCATTGTGCTTCATTTATAAGCCTTTACTCAATGAGCATCAATGATCAGTTAAGAATGATCATTTAACAGGAAGATCAACATGACATGTCTGTACTAAATCGTCCGTAACTTTGCATTTAGAGGTTAGAATGACACAAATCCAAAGCCCACGTTAAGCTAGCTCAATCTTCTATATTGTGACAAAATTTGAGTCAAAATAGATTTGAAAAAGCGTCCAAGTAATCTAATCTATCTAAAACTGCGTCAGGACATGCATTGTTATTCATTTATAAGCCTGTACTTAATGATCATGATTGATCAATTTAGAATGATCATTTTAACTGGGCAATCAACTTGACATGTCCACAATAAATCGTCTTTAACTTTTGAATTATAGCTCAGAATGACATGAATCCAATGCATACGTTAAGCTAGCTCAATTTTCAATATTGTGACAAATTTTAAGACCGAAATAGATTCAACAAAGCATCCAAGTAATCCAATATATCCGAAACTGCGTCATACCATAAATTGTGCTCCATTTATAAGCCTTTTCTCAATGAGCATCAATGATCAGTTTAGAATGATCATTTTAACTGGCCAATCAAATTGAAATGTCTATACTAAATCGTCCGTAAGTTTTGATTTATAGCTCAGAATGACACGAATCCAATGCCCGCGTTAAGCTAGCTCAATTTTCTATATTGTGACAAATTTGGAAACCGAAATAGATACGATAAAGTATCCATGTAGTTCAATCTTTCACAAAATGCATGATGCCATGCATTGTGTTTCATTTATAAGCCTTTAATCAATGAAACAAATCCAAAGCCCACGTTAAGCTAGCTTAATTTTCAATATTGTTACAAAATTTGAGTAAGAAATAGATTTGATAAAGCGTCCTAATAATCCAATCTATCCATTTTCGTGATTCCATGCATTGTGATTTTTTTTATTAGCCTCTACTCAATGAGCATTAATGTTCTGTTTAGAATGATCATTTTAACTAGTTGATCAACTTGACATGTCTGCACTAAATCGTCCGTAACTTTTCATATAGAACTCAAAATGACACAGATCCAAAGCCCACGTTAGGCTATCTAATTTTCTATATTGTGACAAAATTTATGACAGAAATAATAAGACAAATTGTCCAAGTAATCCAATCTACCCAAAATCCGTGATGCAATGCATTGTGCTTCATTTATAATCCTTTACTCAATGAGCACCAATGATTAGTTTAGAATGATCATTTTAACTGGTCGATGAACTTGACATGTCTTCACTAACTAGTCTGTAACATTTTATTTATAGCTCAGAATGACACGAATCCAATGCCCACGTTAAGCTAGCTCAATTTTCTATATTGTTACAAGTTTTGAGACATAAATAGGTACGACAAAGCATCCAAGTAATACAATCTATCTTAAAATGCGTGATGCCATGCATTATGCTTCATTTATAAGCTTCTTCTACATGAGAACCAATGATAAGTTAAGAATGATCATTTTAACTACTAATCAACTTGACATGTGCGCACTAAATCGTCCGTAACTTTTGATTTATACCTCGGAATGACACAAATCCAAAGCTAAGGTTAAGCTAGCTCAATTTTCTATACTGTGATAAAATTTGAGACTCAAGCTGCTTCGAGAAATCCTCCAAGTAATCAAATCTATCAAAAAATGTGTTATGTCATGCATTGTGCTTCATTTATAAGCCTTTACTCAATGAGCATCAATGATCAGTTAAGAATGATCATTTAACAGGCAGATCAACATGACATGTATGTACTAAATCGTCCGTAACTTTGGATTTAGAGGTTAGAATGACACAAATACAAAGCCCACGTTAAGCTAGCTCAATCTTCTATATTGTGACAAAATTTGAGTCAAAATAGATTTGAAAAAGCGTCCAAGTAATCGAATCTATCTAAAACTGCGTCATGACATGCATTGTTATTCATTTATAAGCCTTTACTTAATGATCATGATTGATCAATTTAGAATGATCATTTTAACTGGCCGATCAACTTTCACTGTCCACAATAAATCGTCTTTAACTATTGAATTATAGCTCAGAATGACATGAATCCAATGCATACGTTAAGCGAGCTCAATTTTCAATATTGTGACAAATTTTAAGACCGAAATAGATTCAACAAAGCATCCAAGTAATCCAATATATCCGAAACTGCGTCATACCATAAATTGTTCTCCATTTATAAGCCTTTTCTCAATGAGCATCAATGATCAGTTTAGAATGATCATCTTAACTGGCCAATCAAATTGAAATGTCTACACTAAATCATCCGTAAGTTTTGATTTATAGCTCAGAATGACACGAATCCAGTGCCCGCGTTAAGCTAGCTCAATTTTCTATATTGTGACAAATTTGGAAACCGAAATAGATACGACAAAGTATCCATGTAGTCCAATCTTTCCCAAAATGCATGATGCCATGCATTGTGTTTCATTTATAAGACTTTAATCAATGAAACAAATCCAAAGCCCACGTTAAGCTAGCTGAATTTTCAATGTTGTTACAAAATTTAAGTCAGAAATAGATTTGATAAAGCGTCCTAATAATCCAATCTATCTATTTTCGTGATTCCATGCATTGTGATTTTTTTCATTAGCCTCTACTCAATGAGCCTTAATGTTCTGTTTAGAATGATCATTTTAACTAGTTGATCAACTTGACATGTCTGCACTAAATCGTCCGTAACTTTTCATATAGAACTCAAAATGACACAAATCCAAAGCCCACGTTATGCTATCTAATTTTCTATATTGTGACAAAATTTATGACAGAAGTAATAAGACAAATTGTCCAAGTAATCCAATCTACCCAATATCTGTGATGCAATGCATTGTGCTTCTTTTATAATCCTTTACTCAATGAGCACCAATGATTAGTTTAGAATGATCATTTTAACTGGTCGATGAACTTGACATGTCTGCACTAACTAGTCTATAACATTTTATTTATAGCTCAGAATGACACGAATCCAATGCCCACGTTAAGCTAGCTCAATTTTCTATATTGTTACAAGTTTTGAGACAGAAATAGGTACGACAAAGCATCCAAGTAATACAATCTATCTTAAAATGCGTGATGCCATGCATTATGCTTCATTTATAAGCTTCTTCTACATGAGAACCAATGATAAGTTAAGAATGATCATTTTAACTACTAATCAACTTGACATGTGCGCACAAAATCCTCCGTAACATTTGATTTATACCTCGGAATCACACAAATCCAAAGCTAAGGTTAAGCTAGCTCAATTTTCTATACTGTGATAAAATTTGAGACTCAAGCTGCTTCAAGAAATCCTCCAAGTAATCAAATCTATAAAAAATGTGTTATGTCATGCATTGTGCTTCATTTATAAGCCTTTACTCAATGAGCATCAATGATCGGTTAAGAATGATCATTTAACAGGCAGATCAACATGACATGTATGTACTAAATCGTCCGTAACTTTGGATTTTGAGGTTAGAATGACACAAATCCAAAGCCCACATTAAGCTAGCTCAATCTTCTATATTGTGACAAAATTTGAGTCAAAATAGATTTGAAAAAGCGTCCAAGTAATCTAATCTATCTAAAACTGCGTCATGACATGCATTGTTATTCATTTCTAAGCCTTTACTTAATGATCATGATTGATCAATTTAGAATGATCATTTTAACTGGCCGATCAACTTGACATGTCCACAATAAATCGTCTTTAACTTTTGAATTATAGCTCAGAATGACATGAATCCAATGCATACGTTAAGCGAGCTCAATTTTCAATATTGTGACAAATTTTAAGACCGAAATATATTCAACAAAGCATCCAAGTAATCCAATATATGCGAAACTGCGTCATACCATAAATTATGCGCTATTTATAAGCCTTTTCTCCATGAGCATCAATGATCAGTTTAGAATGATAATTTTAACTGGCCAATCAAATTGAAATGTCTACACTAAATCGTCCGTAAGTTTTGATTTATAGCTCAGAATGACACGAATCCAATGCCCACGTTAAGCTAGCTCAATTTTCTATCTTGTGACAAATTTGGAAACCGAAATAGATACGACAAAGTATCCATGTAGTCCAATCTTTCCCAAAATGCATGATGCCATGCATTGTGTTTCATTTATAAGCCTTTAATCAATGAAACAAATCCAAAGCCCACGTTAAGCTACCTGAATTTTCAATGTTGGTACAAAATTTGAGTCAAAAATAGATTTGATAAAGCGTCCTAATAATCCAATCTATCCATTTTCGTGATTCCATGCATTGTGATTTTTTTTATTAGCCTCTACTCAATGAGCCTTAATGTTCTGTTTAGAATGATAATTTTAACTAGTTGATCAACTTGACATGTCTGCACTAAATCGTCCGTAACTTTTCATATAGAACTCAAAATGACACAAATCCAAAGCCCACGTTAAGCTATCTAATTTTCTATATTGTGACAAAATTTATGACAGAAATAATAAGACAAATTGTCCAAGTAATCCAATCTACCCAAAATCCGTGATGCAATGCATTGTGCTTCATTTATAATCCTTTACTCAATGAGCACCAATGATTAGTTTAAAATGATCATTTTAACTGGTCGATGAACTTGACATGTCTGCACTAACTAGTCTATAACATTTTATTTATAGCTCAGAATGACACGAATCCAATGCCCACGTTAAGCTAGCTCAATTTTCTATATTGTTACAAGTTTTGAGACAGAAATAGGTACGACAAAGCATCCAAGTAATACAATCTATCTTAAAATGTGTGATGCCATGCATTATGCTTCATTTATAAGCTTATTCTACATGAGAACCAATGATAAGTTAAGAATGATCATTTTAACTACTAATCAACTTGACATGTGCGCACTAAATCGTCCGTAACTTTTGATTTATACCTCGGAATGACACAAATCCAAAGCTAAGGTTAAGCTAGCTCAATTTTCTATACTGTGATAAAATTTGAGACTCAAGCTGCTTTGAGAAATCCTCCAAATAATCAAATCTATCAAAAAATGTGTTATGTCAAGCATTGTGCTTCATTTATAAGCCTTTACTCAATGAGCATCAATGATCAGTTAAGAATGATCATTTAACAGGCAGATCAACATGACATGTCTGTACTAAATCGTCCGTAACTTTGGATTTAGAGGTTAGAATGACACAAATCCAAAGCCCACGTTAAGCTAGCTCAATCTTCTATATTGTGACAAAATTTGAGTCAAAATAGATTTGAAAAAGCGTCCAAGTAATCTAATCTATCTAAAACTGCGTCATGACATGCATTGTTATTCATTTATAAGCCTTTACTTAATGATCATGATTGATCAATTTAGAATGATCATTTTAACTGGTCGATCAACTTGACATGTCCACAATAAATCGTCTTTAACTTTTGAATTATAGCTCAGAATGACATGAATCCAATGCATACGTTAAGCGAGCTCAATTTTCAATATTGTGACAAATTTTAAGACCAAAATAGATTCAACAAAGCATCCAAGTAATCCAATATATCCGAAACTGCGTCATACCATAAATTGTGCTCCATTTATAAGCCTTTTCTCAATGAGCATCAATGATCAGTTTAGAATGATCATTTTAACTGGCCAATCAAATTGAAATATCTACACTAAATCGTCCGTAAGTTTTGATTTATTGCTCAGAATGACACAAATCCAATGCCCACGTTAAGCTAGCTCAATTTTCTATATTGTGACAAATTTGGAAACCAAAATAGATACGACAAAGTATCCATGTAGTCCAATCTTTCCGAAAATGCATGATGCCATGCATTGTGTTTCATTTATAAGCCTTAAATCAATGAAACAAATCCAAAGCCCACGTTAAGCTAGCTGAATTTTCAATATTGTTCCAAAATTTGAGTCAGAAATAGATTTGATAAAGCGTCCTAATAATCCAATCTATCCATTTTCGTGATTCCATGCATTGTGATTTTTTTTATTAGCCTCTACTCAATGAGCATTAATGTTCTGTTTAGAATGATCATTTTAACTAGTTGATCAACTTGACATGTCTGCACTAAATCGTCCGTAACTTTTCATATAGAACTCAAAATGACACAAATCCAAAGCCCACGTTAAGCTATCTAATTTTCTATATTGTGACAAAATTTAAGACAGAAATAATACGACAAATTGTCCAAGTAATCCAATCTACCCAAAATCCGTGATGCAATGCATTGTGCTTCATTTATAATCCTTTACTCAATGAGCACCAATGATTAGTTTAGAATGATTATTTTAACTGGTTGATGAACTTGACATGTCTGCACTAACTAGTCTGTAACATTTTATTTATAGCTCAGAATGACACGAATCCAATGCCCACGTTAAGCTAGCTCAATTTTCTATATTGTTACAAGTTTTGAGACAGAAATAGGTACCACAAAGCATCCAAGTAATACAATCTATCTTAAAACGCGTGATGCCATGCATTATGCTTCATTTATAAGCTTCTTCTACATGAGAACCAATGATAAGTTAAGAATGATCATTTTAACTACTAATCAACTTGACATGTGCGCACTAAATCGTCCGTAACTTTTGATTTATACCTCGGAATGACACAAATCCAAAGCTAAGGTTAAGCTAGCTCAATTTTCTATACTGTGATAAAATTTGAGACTCAAGCTGCTTCGAGAAATCCTCCAAGTAATCAAATCTATCAAAAAATGTGTTATGTCATGCATTGTGCTTCATTTATAAGCCTTTACTCAATGAGCATCAATGATCAGTTAAGAATGATCATTTAACAGGCAGATCAACATGACATGTCTGTACTAAATCGTCCGTAACTTTGGATTTAGAGGTTAGAATGACACAAATCCAAAGCCCACGTTAAGCTAGCTCAATCTTCTATATTGTGACAAAATTTGAGTCAAAATAGATTTGAAAAAGCGTCCAAGTAATCTAATCTATCTAAAACTGCGTCATGACATGCATTGTTATTCATTTATAAGCCTTTACTTAATGATCATGATTGATCAATTTAGAATGATCATTTTAACTGGGCAATCAACTTGACATGTCCACAATAAATCGTCTTTAACTTTTGAATTATAGCTCAGAATGACATGAATCCAATGCATACGTTAAGCGAGCTCAATTTTCAATATTGTGACAAATTTTAAGACCAAAATAGATTCAACAAAGCATCCAAGTAATCCAGTATATCCGAAACTGCGTCATACCATAAATTGTGCTCCATTTATAAGCCTTTTCTCAATGAGCATCAATGATCAGTTTAGAATGATCATTTTAACTGGCCAATCAAATTGAAATGTCTACACTAAATCGTCCATAGGTTTTGATTTATAGCTCAGAATGACACGAATCCAATGCCCACGTTAAGCTAGCTCAATTTTCTATCTTGTGACAAATTTGGAAACCGAAATAGATACGACAAAGTATCCATGTAGTCCAATCTTTCCCAAAATGCATGATGCCATGCATTGTGTTTCATTTATAAGACTTTAATCAATGAAACAAATCCAAAGCCCACGTTAAGCTAGCTGAATTTTCAATGTTGTTACAAAATTTGAGTCAGAAATAGATTTGATAAAGCGTCCTAATAATCCAATCTATCCATTTTCGTGATTCCATGCATTGTGATTTTTTTTATTAGCCTCTACTCAATGAGCCTTAATGTTCTGTTTAGAATGATCATTTTAACTAGTTGATCAACTTGACATGTCTGCACTAAATCGTCCGTAACTTTTCATATCGAACTCAAAATGACACAAATCCAAAGCCCACGTTAAGCTATCTAATTTTCTATATTGTGACAAAATTTATGACAGAAATAATAAGACAAATTGTCCAAGTAATCCAATCTACCCAAAATCCGTGATGCAATGCATTGTGCTTCATTTATAATCCTTTACTCAATGAGCACCAATGATTAGTTTAGAATGATCATTTTAACTGGTCGATGAACTTGACATGTCTGCACTAACTAGTCTATAACATTTTATTTATAGCTCAGAATGACACGAATCCAATGCCCACGTTAAGCTAGCTCAATTTTCTATATTGTTACAAGTTTTGAGACAGAAATAGGTACGACAAAGCATCCAAGTAATACAATCTATCTTAAAATGTGTGATGCCATGCATTATGCTTCATTTATAAGCTTATTCTACATGAGAACCAATGATAAGTTAAGAATGATCATTTTAACTACTAATCAACTTGACATGTGCGCACTAAATCGTCCGTAACTTTTGATTTATACCTCGGAATGACACAAATCCTAAGCTAAGGTTAAGCTAGCTCAATTTTCTATACTGTGATAAAATTTGAGACTCAAGCTGCTTTGAGAAATCCTCCAAATAATCAAATCTATCAAAAAATGTGTTATGTCATGCATTGTGCTTCATTTATAAGCCTTTACTCAATGAGCATCAATGATCAGTTAAGAATGATCATTTAACAGGCAGATCAACATGACATGTCTGTACTAAATCGTCCGTAACTTTGGATTTAGAGGTTAGAATGACACAAATCCAAAGCCCACGTTAAGCTAGCTCAATCTTCTATATTGTGACAAAATTTGAGTCAAAATAGATTTGAAAAAGCGTCCAAGTAATCTAATCTATCTTAAACTGCGTCATGACATGCATTGTTATTCATTTCTAAGACTTTACTTAATGATCATGATTGATCAATTTAGAATGATCATTTTAACTGGCCGATCAACTTGACATGTCCACAATAAATCGTCTTTAACTTTTGAATTATAGCTCAGAATGACATGAATCCAATGCATACGTTAAGCGAGCTCAATTTTCAATATTGTGACAAATTTTAAGACCGAAATAGATTCAACAAAGCATCCAAGTAATCCAATATATGCGAAACTGCGTCATACCATAAATTATGCTCTATTTATAAGCCTTTTCTCCATGAGCATCAATGATCAGTTTAGAATGATAATTTTAACTGGCCAATCAAATTGAAATGTCTACACTAAATCGTCCGTAAGTTTTGATTTATAGCTCAGAATGACACGAATCCAATGCCCACGTTAAGCTAGCTCAATTTTCTATCTTGTGACAAATTTGGAAACCGAAATAGATACGACAAAGTATCCATGTAGTCCAATCTTTCCCAAAATGCATGATGCCATGCATTGTGTTTCATTTATAAGCCTTTAATCAATGAAACAAATCCAAAGCCCACGTTAAGCTAGCTGAATTTTCAATGTTGTTACAAAATTTGAGTCAGAAATAGATTTGATAAAGCGTCCTAATAATCCAATCTATCCATTTTCGTGATTCCATGCATTGTGATTTTTTTTATTAGCCTCTACTCAATGAGCCTTAATGTTCTGTTTAGAATGATCATTTTAACTAGTTGATCAACTTGACATGTCTGCACTAAATCGTCCGTAACTTTTCATATAGAACTCAAAATGACACAAATCCAAAGCCCACGTTAAGCTATCTAATTTTCTATATTGTGACAAAATTTATGACAGAAATAATAAGACAAATTGTCCAAGTAATCCAATCTACCCAAAATCCGTGATGCAATGCATTGTGCTTCATTTATAATCCTTTACTCAATGAGCACCAATGATTAGTTTAGAATGATCATTTTAACTGGTCGATGAACTTGACATGTCTGCACTAACTAGTCTATAACATTTTATTTATAGCTCAGAATGACACGAATCCAATGCCCACGTTAAGCTAGCTCAATTTTCTATATTGTTACAAGTTTTGAGACAGAAATAGGTACGACAAAGCATCCAAGTAATACAATCTATCTTAAAATGTGTGATGCCATGCATTATGCTTCATTTATAAGCTTATTCTACATGAGAACCAATGATAAGTTAAGAATGATCATTTTAACTACTAATCAACTTGACATGTGCGCACTAAATCGTCCGTAACTTTTGATTTATACCTCGGAATGACACAAATCCTAAGCTAAGGTTAAGCTAGCTCAATTTTCTATACTGTGATAAAATTTGAGACTCAAGCTGCTTTGAGAAATCCTCCAAATAATCAAATCTATCAAAAAATGTGTTATGTCATGCATTGTGCTTCATTTATAAGCCTTTACTCAATGAGCATCAATGATCAGTTAAGAATGATCATTTAACAGGCAGATCAACATGACATGTCTGTACTAAATCGTCCGTAACTTTGGATTTAGAGGTTAGAATGACACAAATCCAAAGCCCACGTTAAGCTAGCTCAATCTTCTATATTGTGACAAAATTTGAGTCAAAATAGATTTGAAAAAGCGTCCAAGTAATCTAATCTATCTAAAACTGCGTCATGACATGCATTGTTATTCATTTATAAGCCTTTACTTAATGATCATGATTGATCAATTTAGAATGATCATTTTAACTGGTCGATCAACTTGACATGTCCACAATAAATCGTCTTTAACTTTTGAATTATAGCTCAGAATGACATGAATCCAATGCATACGTTAAGCGAGCTCAATTTTCAATATTGTGACAAATTTTAAGACCAAAATAGATTCAACAAAGCATCCAAGTAATCCAGTATATCCGAAACTGCGTCATACCATAAATTGTGCTCCATTTATAAGCCTTTTCTCAATGAGCATCAATGATCAGTTTAGAATGATCATTTTAACTGGCCAATCAAATTGAAATATCTACACTAAATCGTCCGTAAGTTTTGATTTATTGCTCAGAATGACACAAATCCAATGCCCACGTTAAGCTAGCTCAATTTTCTATATTGTGACAAATTTGGAAACCAAAATAGATACGACAAAGTATCCATGTAGTCCAATCTTTCCGAAAATGCATGATGCCATGCATTGTGTTTCATTTATAAGCCTTAAATCAATGAAACAAATCCAAAGCCCACGTTAAGCTAGCTGAATTTTCAATATTGTTCCAAAATTTGAGTCAGAAATAGATTTGATAAAGCGTCCTAATAATCCAATCTATCCATTTTCGTGATTCCATGCATTGTGATTTTTTTTATTAGCCTCTACTCAATGAGCATTAATGTTCTGTTTAGAATGATCATTTTAACTAGTTGATCAACTTGACATGTCTGCACTAAATCGTCCGTAACTTTTCATATAGAACTCAAAATGACACAAATCCAAAGCCCACGTTAAGCTATCTAATTTTCTATATTGTGACAAAATTTAAGACAGAAATAATACGACAAATTGTCCAAGTAATCCAATCTACCCAAAATCCGTGATGCAATGCATTGTGCTTCATTTATAATCCTTTACTCAATGAGCACCAATGATTAGTTTAGAATGATTATTTTAACTGGTCGATGAACTTGACATGTCTGCACTAACTAGTCTGTAACATTTTATTTATAGCTCAGAATGACACGAATCCAATGCCCACGTTAAGCTAGCTCAATTTTCTATATTGTTACAAGTTTTGAGACAGAAATAGGTACCACAAAGCATCCAAGTAATACAATCTATCTTAAAACGCGTGATGCCATGCATTATGCTTCATTTATAAGCTTCTTCTACATGAGAACCAATGATAAGTTAAGAATGATCATTTTAACTACTAATCAACTTGACATGTGCGCACTAAATCGTCCGTAACTTTTGATTTATACCTCGGAATGACACAAATCCAAAGCTAAGGTTAAGCTAGCTCAATTTTCTATACTGTGATAAAATTTGACACTCAAGCTGCTTCGAGAAATCCTCCAAGTAATCAAATCTATCAAAAAATGTGTTATGTCATGCATTGTGCTTCATTTATAAGCCTTTACTCAATGAGCATCAATGATCAGTTAAGAATGATCATTTAACAGGCAGATCAACATGACATGTCTGTACTAAATCGTCCGTAACTTTGGATTTAGAGGTTAGAATGACACAAATCCAAAGCCCACGTTAAGCTAGCTCAATCTTCTATATTGTGACAAAATTTGAGTCAAAATAGATTTGAAAAAGCGTCCAAGTAATCTAATCTATCTAAAACTGCGTCATGACATGCATTGTTATTCATATATAAGCATTTACTTAATGAGCATGATTGATCAATTTAGAATGATCATTTTAACTGTCCGATCAACTTGACATGTCCACAATAAATCGTCTTTAACTTTTGATTTATAGCTCAGAATGACATGATTCTAATGCATACGTTAAGCTAGCTCAATTTTCAATATTGTGACAAATTTTGAGACCGAAATAGATTCGACAAAGCATCCAAGTAATCCAATATATCTGAAACTGCGTCATACCATAAATTGTGCTCCATTTATAAGCCTTTTCTCAATGAGCATCAATGATCAGTTTAGAATGATCATTTTAACTGGCCAATCAAATTGAAATGTCTACACTAAATCGTCAGTAAGTTTTGATTTATAGCTCAGAATGACACGAATCCAATGCCCACGTTAAGCTAGCTCAATTTTCTATATTGTGACAAGTTTGGAAACCGAAATAGATATGACAAAGTATCCATGTAGTCCAATCTTTCCCAAAATGCATGATGCCATGCATTGTGTTTCATTTATAAGCCTTTAATCAATGACACAAATCCAAATCCCGCGTTAAGCTAGCTGAATTTTCTATATTGTGACAAAATTTGATTCAAAAATAGATTTGACAAAGCGTCCTAATAATCCAATCTATCCATTTTCGTGATTCCATGCATTGTGCTTTTTTCTATTAGCCTCTACTCAATGAGCATTAATGTTCTGTTTAGAATGATCATTTTAACTAGTTGATCAACTTGACATGTCTGCACTAAATCGTCCGTAACTTTTCATATAGAACTCAAAATGACATAAATCCAAAGCCCACGTTAAGCTATCTAATTTTCTATATTGTGACAAAATTTGAGACAGAAATAGATACGACAAATCGTCCAAGTAATCCAATATACCCAAAATCTGTGATGCAATGCATTGTGCTTTATTTATAATCCTTTACTCAATGAGCACCAATGATTAGTTTAGAATGATCATTTTAACTGGTCGATGAACTTGACATGTCTGCACAAACTGGTCTGTAACATTTTATTTATAGCTCAAAATGACACGAATCCAATGCCCACGTTAAGCTAGCTCAATTTTCTATATTGTTACAAGTTTTGAGACAGAAATAGATACGACAAAGCATCCAAGTAATACAGTCTATCTTAAAATGCGTGATGCCATGTATTATGCTTCATTTATAATGATCATTTTAACTGGCCGATCAATTTGACATGTCCGCCCTAAATCGTCCGTAACTTTTGATTTAGAGCTCAGAATGACACAAATCCAAACCACGTTAAGCTAGCTTAATTTTCTATATTGTGACAAAATCTAAAATAGATATAGGCACGACAAAGCGTCCAAATAATCCAATCTATACAAACTGTATGATGTCATGCGTTGTGCTTCATTTATAAGCCTTTACTCAATGAGCATCAATGATCAGTTTATAATGATCATTTTAACTAGTTGATCAACTTGACATGTTTTCACTAAATCGTTTGTAATTTTTGATTTATATTTCAGAATGACACAAATCTAATGCCCACGTTACACTAGCTCAATTTTCAATATTTTTACAAGTTTTGACACAGAAATAGATACGATAAAGCATCCAAGTAATACAATCTATCCTGAACTGCGTGATGTCATGCATTATGCTTCATTTAGAAGCATTTACTCAATGAGCAACAATGATCAGTTTAGAATGATCATATTAACTGGTCGATCAACTTGACATGTCTGCACTAAATTTTGCATAACTTTTGATTTAGAGCTCAGAATGGCACGAATCCAATGCCCACGTTAAGCTAGCTCAAGTTTCAATAATGTGACAAAATTTGAGAAAGAAATAGATATGACAAAGCGTCCAAGCTATCCAATTATCATGATCTAAGTGATGCCATACATTATGCTTCATTTATTAGCCTCTACTCAATGAGCACCAATGGTCAGTTAATAATGATCATTTTCCCTGCCAATAAACTTGACATGTCCGCAAAAAATCTTTTGTAACTTTTGATTTAGAGCTCAGAATTACACGAATCTAATTCCCATGTTTAGCTAGCTCAATTTTCTATATTGTGAAAAGTTTTTAAACAGAAATATATATGCAAAACGTCCAAGTAATTCAGTCTATCCAAAACAACATGATGCCATGAATTGTGCTTCATTTATAATCCTTTACTCAATGAGCATTAATGATCAGTTTAGAATGATCATTTTAACTGGTCGATCAACTTGACATGTCTGCACTAAATCGTCCGTAACTTTTTATTTATATCTCAAAATGACAAAATTCCAGTGCCCACTTTATGCTAGCTCAATTTTCTATATTGTTACAAGTTTTGAGACAGAAATCGATACGACAAAGCATCCAAGTAATACAATCTATCTAAAACTTCTTGATGTCATGCATTATTCTTTATTTATAGGCCTCTACACAATGAGCATCAATGAACAGTTTATTACAATCATATTTACTGGTCGATCAATTTGAGATGTCTGCACTAAATCGTCCGTAACTTTTAATTTAGACCTCCGAATGACATGGATCTAATGCCCACATTAAGCTAGCTCAAGTTTCAATATTTTCACAAAATTTAAGAAAGAAATATATATGACAAATCGTCCAAGTTATCCAATCTATCCCGAACAGTGAGATGCCATGCATTATGCTTCATTCATAAAACTCTACTCAATGAGCACCAATGATCTGTTAAGAATGATCATTTTAACTGGCCGACCAACTTGACATGTCCGCACTAAATCGTCCGTAACTTTTGATTTAGACTATAGAATGACACAAATCAAAAGCCCATGTTAAGCTAGCATAATTTTATATATTGTGATAAAAAATTAAGACAGAAATAGATACGAAAAAAGTCCAAATAATCCAATCTATCCAAACTGTGTGATGCCATGCACTGTGTTTTACTTATAAGCCTTTACTCAATGAGCATCAATGATAACTGAAGAATGATCATTTTAACTAGCTAATCAACTTGACATGTATGCACTAATTGTCCGTAACTTTTGATTTCTTGCTCAGAATGACACGAATCCAATGCCCACGTTAAGCTAGACCAATTTTCTATATTGTGTCAAAATTTGAGACAGAAATAGATATGACAAAGCGTCCAAGTAATCCAATCTATCCCGAATTGCGTGATGCCATGCATTATTCTTCATTTATAAGCCTCTACTCAATGAGCACCAATGATAAGTTAAGAATGTTCATTTTAACTGCCAATCAACTTCACATGTCCACATTAAATCTTTCGTAACTTATGATTTAGAGCTCAGAATGAAACAAATCCAAAGCCCACGTTAAGCTAGCTGAATTTTCTAAATTATGAGAAAATGTGAGATAGATATAGATACGCAAAGCATCCAAGTAATACAATCTATCCAAAACTACGTGATTCCATGCATTGTGCTTCATTTATAATCCTTTACTCAATGAGCACCAGTGATCAGTTTAGAATGATCATTTTAACTAACCGATCAACTTGACATGTCTACACTAAATCATCCGTAACTTTTATTTATTACTCAAAATGACATGAATCCAATGCCCACGTTAAGGTAACTCAATTTTCGATATCGTGACAAAATTTGATAAAGAATTAGATATGACCAAGCATCTAACTAATCCAATCTTTCCCGAACTACTTTATACCATTCATTATGCTTCATTTCTAGGCTTCTTCTATATGAGCACCAATGATAAGTTAAGAATGCTAATTTTAACTACCAATCAACTTGACATGTGCGCACTAAATTGTCCGTAACTTTTGATTTATACCTCGGAATGACACAAATCCAAAGCTAAGGTTAAGCTAGCTCAATTTTCTATATTGTGATAAACTTTGAGACTAAAACTGCTTCGACAAATCCTCCAAGTAATCAAATCTATCAAAAAACTGTGTTATGTCATGCATTGTGCTTCATTTATAAGCCTTTACTCAATGAGCATCAATGATCAGTTAAGAATGATCATTTAACTGGCCGATCAACATGACACGTCTGTACTAAATCATCCGTAACTTTGGATTTAGAGGTTAGAATGACACAAATCCAAAGCCCACGTTAAGCTAGCTCAATTTTCTATATTCTGACAAAATTTGAGTCAAAACTAGATTTGAAAAAGGGTCCAAGTAATCTAATCTATCTAAAAATGCGTCATGACATGCATTGTTATTCATTTATAAGTCTTCACTTAATGAGCATGATTGATCAGTTTAGAATGATCATTTTAACTTGCCGATCAACTTGACATGTCTGCAATAATTCGTCTGCAACTTTTGATTTATAGCTCAGAATGACATGAATCCAATGCATACGTTAAGCTAGCTCAATTTTCAATATTGTGACAAATTTTGAGCCCAAAATAGATTCGACAAAGAATCCAAGTAATCCAATATATCCGAAACTGCGTCATGCCATAAATTGTGCCCCATTTATAAGCCTTTTCTCAATGAGCATCAATGATCAGTTTAGAATGATCATTTTAACTGGCCAATCAAATTGAAATGTCTACACTAAATCGTCCATAGGTTTTGATTTATAGCTCAGAATGACACGAATCCAATGCCCACGTTAAGCTAGCTCAATTTTCTATATTGTGACAAATTTGGAAACCGAAATAGATACGACAAAGTATCCATGTAGTCCAATCTTTCCCAAAATGCATGATGCCATGCATTGTGTTTCATTTATAAGCCTTTAATCAATGACACAAATCCAAATCCCACGTTAAGCTAGCTGATTTTTCTATATTGTGACAAAATTTGATTCAGAAATAGATTTGACAAAGCGTCCTAATAATCCAATCTATCCATTTGCGTGATTCCATGCATTGTGCTTTTTTATTAGCCTCTACTCAATGAGCATTAGTGTTCTGTTTAGAATGATCATTTTAACTAGTTGATCAACTTGACATGTCTGCACTAAATTGTCCATAACTTTTCATATAGAACTCAAAATGACCCAAATCCAAAGCCCACATTAAGCTATCTAATTTTCTATATTGTGAGAAAATTTGAGACAGAAATAGATACAACAAATCGTCCAAGGAATCCAATCTATCCAAAACTCTGTGATGCAATGCATTGTGCTTCACTTATAAGCCTTTACTCAATGAGCATCAATGATCAGTTTAGAATGATCATTTTAACTGGTCGATCAACTTGTCATGGTTGCATTAAATCGTCCCTAACTTTTGATTTATAGCTCAGAATGATACGAATTCAATGGCCACATTAAGGTAGTTCAATTTTCTATATTGTGACAAGTTTGGAGCCTGAAATAGCTACAAGGAATCCAAGCAATACAATCTATCTAAAATTGCATGATGCCATGCATTATGCTTCATTTATATGCCTTTACTCAATGAGCACCAATTATCAGTTTTGAATGATCATATTAACTGGTCGATCAACTTGACATATCTACACTAAATTGTCCGTAACGTTTGATTTATAGCTCATAATGACACGAATCCATTGCCCACGTTAGCTAGCTCAAGTTTCAATATTGTGACAAAATTTGAGAAAGAAATAGATATGACAAAGCGTCCAAGTTATTAGCCTCTACTCAATGTGCACCAACGATAAGTTAAGAATGATCATTTTAACTAGCCGATCAACTTGACATGTCCGAACAAAATCATTCGTAACTTTCGATTTAGAGCTTAGAAAGACACAAAACCAAAACCCACGTTAAGGTAGTTTAATTTTCTATATTGTGACAAAATGTTAGACATAAATAGAAAAGAAAAAATGTGCAAGTAATCCAATCTATCCAAAACTGTGTGATGCCATGCATTGTGCTTCATTTATAACCTTTACTCAATGAGCATCACTAATAAGTTTAAAATGATCATTTTAACTGGTCGATCAACTTCACATGTTTGAAATAAGTTATCCATAAGTTTAGATTTATTTCTCAGAATGAAACAAATATAAAGCCCACCTTAAGCTAGCTTAATTTTCTAAATTTTGAAATAATTTGAGACAAAAATTGACTAAATGGAGCGTTATGCAATGCATTGTGCTTCATTTATAAGCGTTTACTAAATGAGCAACAATGATCAGTTTAAAAATGATCATTTTAACTGGTCGATCAATTTGTCATACTTGTACTAAATCGTCTGTAACTTTTGATTTATTTGCGCGGAATGAGACGAATCCAATGGCCACGTTAAGCTAGCTCAATTTTCTATATTATGACAAGTTTTGAGACAGAAATAGCTACAAGGCATTCAAGCAATACAATCTATCCAAAACTACGTACGCCATGCATTATGCTTCATTTATAAACCTTTACTCAACGAGCACCAGTTATCAGTTTAAAATGATCATATTGACTGGTCGATCAACTTGACATGTATGAACTAAATCGTCCGTAACTTTTGATTTAGGGCTCACAATGACACGAATCCAATGCCCACGTTAGCTAGCTCAAGTTTCAATATTGTGACAAAATATGAGAAAGAAATAGATATGACTAAGCGTCCAAGTTATCCAATCTATCCCGAACTGTATGATGATATGCATTATGCTTCATTTAAAAGCCTATACTCAATAAGCACCAATGATCAAATAAAAATGATCATTTTGACAGGCCGATCAAATTGACATGTCCGAACTAAATCATCCATAACTTGTGATTTAAAGCTTAGAATGACACAAAACCAAAACCCACGTTATGCTAGTTTAAGTTTCTATATTGTGACAAAATTTGAGACATGAATAGATAAGACAAAATTATCAAGTAATCCAATCTATCCAAAACGGCGTGATGTCATGCATTGTGCTTCATTTATAAGCCTTTACAAAATGAGCATTCATAATAAGTTTAAAATGATCATTTTAACTAGGTTATCAACTTGACACGTTTGAACTAAATCATCCGTTAGTTTTGATTTATAACTTAGAATGACACAAATCCAATGCCCACGTTAGGCTAGCTCAATTTTCAATATTGTGATAAAATTTGAGACAAAATGGATACGAAATAGCATCTAAGTAATCAAATCTATCCAAAATTGCGTGATCCCATGCATTGTGCTTTATTTATAAGCCTTTACTCAATGAGCATCAATGATCCGTTTACAATGGTCATTTTAACTGTCTAATCAACTTGACATGTCTGCACTAAATCGTCTGTAACTTTTGATTTAGAGCTCATAATGACACAAATCCAAAGCCCACGTCAACCTAGCTCAATTTTCTATATTGTTACAAAATTTAAGATATAAATAGACACAACAAAGCATCCAAGTAATCCAATCTATCCAAAACTGCTTGATGCAATGCATTGTGCTTCATTTATATGCTTTTATTCAATGAGCATCAATGATCAGTTTAGAATGATCATTTTAACTGGTTGATAAACTTGACATGTGTGCATTAAATTTGACATATCCGCATTAAATCGTCTGTAACTTCTGATTTAGAGCTCAGAATGACACAAATAAAAAGCCCACATTAAGCTAGCTAATTTTCTACGTTGTCATAAAATGTAAGACTAAAATGTAAGACAAATCCTCCAAGTAATCAAATGTATCAAAAGCTGCATAATATCATGCATTATTCTTCATTTATAAGCCTTTACTCAATGAGCACCAGTGATCAGTTTAGAATGATCATTTTAACTAACCGATCAACTTGACATGTCTGCACTAAATCATCTGTAACTTTTATTTATTACTTAAAATGACACGAATCCAATGCCCACGTTAAGCTAGCTCAATTTTCTATATCGTGACAAAATTTGATACAGAATTAGATATGACCAAGCATCTAACTAATCCAATCTATCCCGAACTACGTGATACCTTGCATTACGCTTCATTTCTAAGCTTCTTCTACATGAGCACCATTGATAAGTTAAGAATGATCGTTTTAACTACAAATCAACTTGACATGTGCGCACTAAATCGTCCGTAACTTTTGATTTATACCTCGGAATGACACAAATCCAAAGCTAAGATTAAGCTAGCTCAATTTTCTATATTGTAGTAAAATTTGAGACTAAAGCTGCTTCGAGAAATCCTCCAAGTAATCAACTCTATCAAAAATTGTGTTATATCATGCATCGTGCTTCATTTATAAGGCTTTAGTCAATGAGCATCAATGATCAGTTAAGAATGATCATTTAACAGGCAGATCAACATGACACATCTGTACTAAATCGTTAGTAACTTTGGATTTAGAGGTTAGAATGACATAAATCCAAAGCCCATGTTAAGCTAGCTCAATTTTCTATATTGTGACAAAATTTGAGTCAAAATAGATTTGAAAAAGCGTCCAAGTAATCTAATATTTCTAAAACTTCGCCATGACTTGGATTGTGATTCATTTATAAGCCTTTACTTACTGACCATGATTGATCAGTTTAGAATGATCATTTAAACTGGCCGATCAACTTGACATATCTGCAATAAATCGTCTGTAACTCTTGATTTATAGCTCAAAATGACATGAATCTAATGCATACGTTAAGCTAGCTCAATTTTCAATATTGTGACAAATTTTGAGACCTAAATAGATTCGACAAAGCATCCAAGTAATCCAATATATCCAAAACTACGTCATGCCATAAATTGTGCTCCATTTATAAGCCTTTTCTCAATGAGCATCAATGATCAGTTTAGAATGATCATTTTAACTGGCCAATCAAATTGAAATGTCTACACTAAATCGTCCGTAAGTTTTGATTTATAGCTCAGAATGACACGAATCCAATGCCCATGTTAAGCTAGCTCAATTTTCTATATTGTGACAAATTTGGAAACCAAAATAGATACGACAAAGTATCCATGTAATCCAATCTTTCCCAAAATGCATGATGCCATGCATTGTGTTTCATTTATAAGCCTTTACTCAATGACACAAATCCAAAGCCCACGTTAAGCTATCTAATTTTCTATATTGTGACAAATTTTGAGACAGAAATAGATACGACAAATCGTCCAAGTAATCCAATCTATCCAAAACTCTGTGATGCAATGCATTGTGCTTCACTTATAAGCCTTTACTCAATGAGCATATATGATCAGTTTAGAATGATCATTTTAACTGCTCAATCAACGTGTCATGCTGGCACTAAATCGTCCCTAACTTTTGATTTATAGCTCGGAATGATACGAATCCAATGGCCACGTTAAGCTAGTTCAATTTTCTATATTGTGATAAGTTTGAGCCAGATATAGCTACAAGGCATCCAAGCAATATAATCTATCCAAAATTGTGTGATGCCATGCATTATGCTTCATTTATAGGCCTTTACTCAATGAGCACCAATTATCAGTTTAGAATGATCATATTAACTGGTCGAACAACTTGACATGTCTACACTAAATTGTCCGTAAATTTTGACTTAGAGATCATAATGACCCGAATCCAATGCCCATGTTAGCTAGCACAAGTTTCAATATTGTGACAAAATTTGAGAAAGAAATAGATATAATGAAGCGTCCAAATTATAAGCCTCTACTCAATGTGCACAACCGATAAGTTAAGAATGATCATTTTAACTAGCCGATCAACTTGACATGTACGAACTAAATCATCCGTAACTTTCGATTTAGAGCTTAGAAAGACACAAAACCAAAACCGACGTTAAGCTAGTTTAATTTTCTATATTGTGACAAAATTTGAGACATAAATAGAAAAGACAAAATGTGCAAGTAATCCAATCTATCCAAAACTGTGTGATGCCATGCATTGTGCTTCATTTATAACATTTACTCAATGAGCATCACTGATAAGTTTAAAATGATCATTTTAACTGGTCGATCAACTTGACATGTTTGAAATAAATTGTCCATAGGTTTTGATTTATATCTCAAAATGAAACAAATATAAAGCCCACGTTAAGCTAGCTTAATTTTCTAAATTTTGACAAAATTTGAGACAGAAATCGACATGACAAATCATCCAAGTAATCCAATCTATCCAAAACAGAGCGTTATGCAATGCATTGTGCTTCATTTATAAGCGTTTACTCAATGCGCATCAATGATTAGTTTAAAAATGATCATTTTAACTGGTCGATCAATTTGTCATGCTTGCACTAAATCGTCTGTAACTTTTGATTTATTTGCGAAGAATGAGACGAATCCAATGGCCACGTTAAGCTAGCTCAATTTTCTATATTGTGACAAGTTTGGAGATAGAACTAGCTACAAGGTATCCAAGCAATACAATCAATCCAAAACTGTGTGACGCCATGCATTATGCTTCATTTATAAACCTTTACTCAACGAGCACCAATTATCAGTTTAGAATGATCATATTACCTGGTCGATCAACCTGACATGTCTGCACTTAATCTTACGTAACTTTTGATTTAGCGCTCACAATGACACGCATCCAATGCCCACGTTAGCTACTCAAGTTTCAATATTGTGACAAAATTTGAGAAAGAAATTGATATGACAAAGCGTCCAAGTTATCATATCTATCCCGAACTGTATGATGCCATGCATTATGCTTCATTTAAAAGCCTATACTCAATAAGCACCAATGATCAGTTAAAAATGATCATTTTAACTGTCCGATCAACTTGACATGTCCGAACTTAATCATCCATAACTTTTGATTTCAAGCTTAGAATGACACAAAACCAAAACCCACGTTAAGTAAGTTTAATTTTCTATATTGTGACAAAATTTGAGACATAAATAGATAAGACAAAATTATCAAGTAATCCAATCTATCCAAAACTGCGTGATGTCATGAATTGTGCTTCATTTATAAGCCTTTACAAAATAAGCATCCATGAAAAGTTTAAAATGATCATTTTAACTGGTCGATCAACTTGACATGTTTGAACTAAATTGTCCGTTAGTTTTTATTTATAGCTTCGAATGACACAAATCCAATGCCCACGTTAAGCTAGCTCAATTTTCTATAATGTGATAAAATTTGAGACAAAATGGATACGAAATAGCATCCAAGTAATCCAATCTATCCAAAATTGCGTGATCCCATGCATTGTGCTTTATTTATAAGCCTTACTTAGTGACCATCAATGATCTGTTTAAAATGATCATTTTGACTGACTGATAAACTTGACATGCCTGCACTACATCGTCTGTAACTTTTGATTTACAGCTCATAATGACACAAATGCAAAACCCACATTAACCTAGCCCAATTTTCTATATGGTTACAAAATTTAAGACATAAATAGACATTACAAAGCATCCAACTAGTCCAATCTATCCAAAACTGATTGATGCAATGCATTGTACTTCATTTATATGCTTTTATTCAATGAGCATCAATCATCAGTTTTGAAAGATCAATTTAACTGGTTGATAAACTTGACATGTGTGTATTAAATTTGACATGTCCGCATTAAATCGTCCGTAACTTTTGATTTAGAGCTCTGAATGACACAAATCAAAAGCCCACATTAAGCTAGCTCAATTTTCTATATTGTCATAAAATGAAAGACTAAAATGTAAGACAAATCCTCCAAGCAATCAAACCTATCAAAAGCTGCATAATATCATGCTCTATTCTTCATTTATAAGCCTTTATTCAATGAGCACCAGTGATCATTTTAGAATGATCATTTTAACTAACCGATCAACTTGACATGTCTGCACTAAATTATCCGTAACTTTTATTTATTACTTGAAATGACACAAATCCATTGCCCACGTTAATCTAGCTCAATTTTCTAAATCGTGACAAAATTTGATACAGAATTAGATATGACAAAGCATCTAAGAAATCCAATCTCTCCCAAACTACGTGATACCATGCATTATGCTTCATTTATAAGCTTCTAGTACATGAGCACCAATGATAAGTTAAGAATGATCATTTTAACTGCCAATCAACTTGACATGTGCGCACTAAATCTTTCGTAACAGTTTATTTAGAGCTCAGAATGACACAAATCCAATGGCCACGTTAAGCTATTTCAATTTTCTAAATTGTTTCAAGTTTTGAGATTTCAATAGATACGACAAAGCATCCAAGTAATACAATCTTCTTAAACTGTGTGATGCCATGCATTATGCTTCATTTGTAAGCCTTTATTCAATGAGCACTAATGATCAGTTTAGAATGATAATATTAGCTGGTCGATAAACTTGACATGTCTCCACGAAATCGTCCTTTTGATTTATAGCTCAGAAAGACACGAATCCGATGCCCACGTCAAGCTAGCTTCATTTTCTATATTGTGACAAAATTTGAGACATAAATATATAAGACAAAGCATCCAAGTAATCCAATCTAACCAAAACCGTGTGGTGTCATGCATTGTGCTTCATTTATAAGCCTTTATTCAATGAGTATCAATGATCAGTTTAGAATGATCATTTTAATTGGTCGATCAATTTGACATGATTGCACTAAATCGTTCATAACTGTTGGTTTATAACTCAGAATGATATGAATCCAATGCCCACATTAAGCTAGACCAATTTTCTATATTGTGACAAGTTTTGAGATGGAAATAGATACGACAAAGCATCCAATGTATCCCAAAGTGTGTGATTGCATGCATTATGATTCATTTATAGCATTTACTCAATGAGCACCAATGATTAGTTTAAAATGATCTTATTAACTGGTCGATCAACTTGACATATTTGCACTAAATCGTACGTAAATTTCTATTTAGGGCTTGAAATGACACGAATCCAATGCCCATGTTAAGCAAGCTCAAGTTTCAATATTGTGACAAAATTTGATAAATAAATAGATGACAAAGAGTCCAAGTTATCCAATCTACCCCGATCTATGTGATGCCATGCATTATGCTTCATTTATAAGCCTCTACTCAACAAGCACCAATGATCAGTTAGGAATGATCGTTTTTACTTCCACTCAACTTGACATGTCTGCACTAAATCTTTTGTAACTTTTGATTTAGAGCTCAGAAAGACACAAATCCAAATCCCAAGTTAAACTAGCTCAATTTTCAAAATTGTGAGAAACTTTGAGACAGAAATAGATATGCAAAGTATCTAAGTAATACAACCTATCTTAAATTGCGTGATGCCATGCATTATGCTTCATTGATAAGACTTTACTCAATGAGCACAATGATCAGTTTAGAATGATCCTATTAGCTGGTCGATCAACTTGACATGACTGCACTAAATTGTTCTTTTTATTTAGAGCTCAGAATGATAGGAACCCGATCCACGTTAAGCTAGCTCAAGTTTCGATATTATGACAAAATTTGAGACATAAATATATACGAGAAAGCGTGCAAGTAATCCAATGTAACCAAATCTGCGTGATGCCATGCATTGTGCTTCATTTATAAGCCTTTACTCAATGAGCATCAGTGATCAGTTTAACATGATCATTTTAACTGGTCGATCAACATCTCATGTCTGCACTAAATCGTCCATAACTTTTGATTTAAAACTCAGAATTACACGAATTCAATGTCCACGTTAAGCTAGCTCAATTTCTATATTGTAACAAGTTTTGAGACAGAAATAGATACGACAAAGCATCCAAGAAATAAAATCTATCCCAAGCTGCGTGATGCTATGAATTATGCTTCATTTATATGTGTTTGCGCAATGAGCAACAATGATCAGTTTAGAATGATTATATTAACTGGACAAGTCTGCGCTAAATCGTCCGTAGCTTTTTATTTATAGCTTAGATTGACACAAATCCAATGTCCATGTTAAGCTAGCTCAATTTTCTATATTGTTACAAGTTTTGAGGGAAAAATAGATACGACAAAGGATCCAAGAAATACAATCAATCGTAAATTGCGTGATGCCATGCATTATAATTCATTTATAAGCCTTTACTCAATGAGAACCAATGATCAATTTAGAATGATCATATTAGCTGGTCGATCAACTTGATATGTGTGCACTAAATCATATGTAATTTTTGATTTAGGGCTAGAATGACACGAATCCCATGCCCACGTTAACCTAGTTCAATTTTCTATATTGTGACAAAATTTGAGACAGAAATAAATACGACAAAGTGTCCAAGTTATCCAATCTATCCAAAACTGCGTGATGCCATGCATTGTGTTTCATTTGTAAGCATTTACTCAATGAGCATCAATGATCAGTTTAGAATGATCATTTTAATTGGTCGATCAACTTGACATGTCAGCAATAAATCACCCATAACTTTTGATACATAACTTTGAATGACACGAATCCAATCCCCACGTTAAGCTAGCTCCATTTTCTATATTGTGACAAGTTTTGGGACAGAAATAGATACAAAAAGCATCCAAGTAATACAATCTATCCCAAGCTGCGTGATGCCATGAATTATGCTTCATTTTTAAGCCTTTATTCAATGAGCATCAATGATTAGTCTAAAATAATCATAGTAACTGGTCGATCAACTAAACATGTATGCACTAACTCTTCCTTAACTTTTGATTTTAGAGATCTGAATGACACGAATCCAATGCTGATACAAGCCTTGATTCAAGGATGTATGCGCGTGGGCTGTTTGTAGAAGATTAGGTGAGAAACTCAACCTTAGGCTTCTGGATGGGGGTTTTCTGGTTGGTAAAAGATGGAAGGGTGAAGTGAACCACACGAGGGGTGATGAACCTCGTGATAAATCACAAACTTAGAGCTAGGAGGGCTGGTCTCAACTAGGTTCTAAGCGCACAAGATTCTTAGAGAGAAAACTTGTTGAAAAAAAGTTCTACTTTATTAATATCAAAAAGGTTGTCGAACTACAATGCTGGAAGGAGCCTTATTAATATGCTTGACAGCTTGACCTTCTAGGGTCGACTCAAACAAAGAAAAGGAAAGTTTACAAAAGTGCACAAAAGGAAAAGATACAAAAGTGTATAACCAAAAAAGGACCTATTCCTAAAATGTTCTTGACTCAAAAATGTAAAGCATCTAGATCCTACCCTGCAAAACAGAAAGAGGCATATATTCGAATTGAAACTTACCTAAACTTACCTCACGGCCAAGAAATGGAAGGTGGCCGTCCTTGTGGCATGCACGCGCCTTGCTCCTAGTCTTCGACTTGGAGTAGGGTTAAAAATCTTTGGGCCCTGACCTCTCTTGCCACTAAAGCCCAAGTCTCTAATGTTCCTTGTGTTGTTGAGAAGCCTTTGGACTCTACTTTTCTCTTCTGGCCCATTGTCCTTAGCTGATCTTCCTCTAGGAGCTTGTCGACCCATAAGCTGAATTTGTGGAAGAGTGCCCTTGATCTGCTTCTTTTCATTGCTCCTTGAGGTACCACTGGTGTAGATACTTCTTCTAGGTGCATGTCCTGGAGCTGGTAGCTCATTTGGTCCGAGTCCTCTTGTGTGGAAGTGAAAATGCGCGTGTACTCGGCTGGATCGGCTGTACCGGCTGGATTGTGCGCGGTACTGGCCGGGATGCCTTCAGGACTGGCCAAGTTGATCCCGGAGTCGGCGGCATCACCAGAGGGACCGGCGGTGTCATCCAGGCCCCCACCAAGTGTGCCGGAAGCTTGGGCCTCTCCGCCGGCGATGCTGACTGGTCTGGTCCTATAGGTCGAGGGTCCCGCGGTACTGTCTGGTCCAGCAGACGTGCCCGATGGTCCTGCTGTCTCGGGCAAGCTTCCTGGTCGGCCAGTCTGGTCTCCTGGCTGGATGTACGACCTGATGTCCTCATCATTCCCTCCCTCTTCAGTAGGTTTTGTCCTCAAAACTGGTTCATCTGCATGGGAAGGGGCTAAGTCAGTAACATTGAACGTATTGGACACATTAAACTCACCTGGGAGCTCGATCCGGTAGGCGTTGTTGTTGATCCTCTCGAGCACTCTGAATGGTCCATCTCCTCTTGGTGCTAGCTTGGAACTCCTTAGGTTTGGGAACCTCTCCTGCCGTAGGTGTAGCCACACCCAATCGCCTGGTTGAAAGATAACCTCTTTTCTTCCCTTGTTGGCATGAGTCACGTACTGTCCGGTCCTCTTCTCCAAGTTTTCTGCTACCTTCTGGTGTAATCTCCTTATGAAATCTGCCTTGGATGCTCCATTGAGGTTGGTCATCTCAGCTGGTGGTAGTGGTGTTTGCTCCAATGGGGTGAGAGGGTTGAAGCCGTATACCACTTCAAATGGTGTCTTCTTGGTTGCTGAGTGCACGGCTCGGTTGTAAGCGAACTCTATGAATGGCAGGCACTCCACCCAAGTCTTTAGGTTCTTCCCTAGTGTAGTCCTGAGAAGGGTTGGTAGTGTCCTGTTGACAACTTCAGTTTGGCCATCGGTTTGAGGATGGCACGTGGTAGTGAAGAGTAGCTTCGTGCCTAGCTTTCTCCAAAGGGTCCTCCAGAAATGGCTGAGGAACTTGGTGTCCCTGTCTGATACGATTGTCCTTGGCACTCCATGAAGCCGTACTATCTCCCTGAAGAACAGCTCAGCTGTTTGCGTGGCATCATTGACATTGGCACATGGGAGGAAATGTGCCATCTTGGAGAATCTGTTCACCACTACAAAGATTGCATCTTTGTGGTTGATCTTGGGCAGACCTAGAACAAAATCCATCGAGATGTCCACCCATGGATGTGTTGGTATGGGCAGTGGGAGATACAACCCGTGAGGTTGCACTCGGGACTTTTCCTTCTTGCAAGTGATGCATCTTGCACAATGTGCTTCTACTGTCCTCTTGATGTGTGGCCAGTAGGAGTGCTCCTTGACCACTGCTAGAGTCTTGTCGACACCAAAGTGGCCCATGAGTCCTCCTCCATGAGCTTCTCGATGATAAGCTCCTTAGTGATCCTTGTGGTATGCACAGCCTTCTTTCTCGGAACAAGAATCCCTCATGGATGTAGAATTTGCCATGACTCCTGTGCCACACTCCTTGTAGCTCTCAGCAAAGTCAGGATCATCCTTGTATAGATCCTTGATGTGCTCAATCCTAGGACCTTTGCCTCCATGGTTGATATCAAGGCAAACCTCCTTGATAGTGCATCGGCTACCACATTATCTTTGCCCTTCTTGTACTTGATGATGTACGGGAAGGTCTCTATGAACTCCATCCACCTGGCATGTCTCCTCTTGAGATTGGTTTGCCCTCTGAAGTGTTTGAGAGTCTCGTGATCAGTGTGGATCACAAACTTTTTGGACAGCAAGTAATGCTGCCAAGTCTCCAATGCTCGGACTAGTGCATAAAGCTCCTTGTCGTAAGTGGGGTAGTTCAGTGAGACACCACCTAGCTTCTCACTAAAGTATGCCACTGGCCTCCCTCCTTGGGTTAGCACTGCTCCTATGCCTATTCCAGAGGCATCACACTCCACTTCAAACGTCTTGTTGAAGTCGGGCAGGACTAGCACTGGTGCATGTGTAAGGCTGTCCTTCAAGGCCTTGAATGCCTTCTCCTGAGCTTCTCCCCAGCTGAATCCTACGTTCTTCTTCACTACTGCCGCCAGTGGTGAGGCAATACTGCTGAAGTTGGGCACGAATCTCCTATAGAAGCTGGCCAGTCCGTGGAAGCTCCTTACTTGGCTGATGTTTCCTGGTGTTGGCCATTCTTGTATGGCTCGAATCTTCTCTTCCTCAACCTGTAGGCCCTGTGAACTTACAACAAAACCTAAAAAGACAAGTTTATCAGTACAAAAGGTGCACTTCTTGAGATTGGCATAAAGCTCTTCTTGTCGAAGGGTTTTAAGTACCATCTCAAGATGTGTGAGGTGTTCTCGTAGGCACTTACTATAAACTAGTATATCATCAAAGTAAACTACCACAAACTTACTGATGTACGCCCTAAGAACTTGGTTCATAAGGCGCATGAAGTTGCTTGGGGCATTAGTCAAGCCGAATGGCATGACTGTCCACTCGTAGAGTCCTTGCTTTGTCTTGAAAGCAGTCTTCCACTCATCACCTTCCTTCATTCTTACCTGGTGGTATCCACTTTTGAGGTCTATCTTGGAGAAGACCATGGCTCCACTCAGCTCATCTAGCATGTCATCCAGTGGTGGTATTGGATGCCTGTACTTGACTGTGATGTTGTTGATTGCTCGGCAGTCCACGCACATGCACCAAGTCCCATCCTTCTTGGGCACTAGTAGCACTGGTACAGCACATGGACTGAGGCTCTCTCGAACATATCCTTTCTCCAGGAGCTCCTTGACTTGCTTCTCAAGCTCCTTGGACTCCTCTGGACTCATCCCGTAGGCTGGTCGGTTGGGCAGGGCTGCTCCGGGCACTAGATCAATCTGGTGTTCTATGCCACGTAAAGGAGGCAAGCCTGCTGGTATCTCCTCTGGAAATACATCCTGGAACTTGTTGAGGAGAGTTGCTACTTGAGGAGGTAGCTCTACCTGTCCCTGTTCTACACTCAAAACTTCTTTGAAGACCATTAGTAACATTAAATCCTTCGAGGCTAAAGCTCTCCGGACATGGCTTGGTTGAATAAGAAAATTAGACTTGATAAGTTTCTTTTCCTTACTCATTTGGAGTTGTAGCTCGTGTACCTGAGCAGGTGTAAGAGGAGCTAGGCTGACCTTTCTCTTGTCATGCACGAAGGTGTAGAGATTGGTTCGGCCATCATGCCTGGTCTCTTTGTCAAACTGCCATGGTCTTCCTAGTAGAAGATGGCCAGCTTGCATGGGCACCACGTCGCACATGACTTGATCCTGGTACTTGCCCACACTGAATGGCACAATGACTTGTTCATGGATCTTTAGCTCCACTTTGTCATCGAGCCATCTCAGTCTATATGGTCGAGGATGCCTTGTCTTCTCTAGACCTAGCTTATTAACCATATATGCACTAGCAACGTTAGTGCAAGAAGCACCATCTATGATGAGGTTACATACCTTGCCCTTGATGGTGCAACGGCTGTGGAAGATGTTCTCCCTTTGGATGGTCTCTGAAGGATCCACCATTGCACTGAGGATACGTCTAGTGACCAGTACTTCCCCCACATCAGGGTACTCAATGACACCATACTCTCCTTCTGGTTCATAGTCCTCTTCATCTTGGGACTCATATTCTCCTGCCTCCGTAATCAGCATGACTCGGTTGTTTGGGCACTCCCTTGAGATGTGTCCACGTCCCCTGCACTTGAAACAAGTTATGTCACATGATCTTTGAGGGTTAGAAGACTTACCAGGCTCTCTCTGGTCACGGGTGGGTTCAGGAGGCTTGCTCTTGAACC
>JAENJI010000093.1:4488-86863 GCA_018901935.1 Pugionium cornutum | reverse complement strand
GATCAACTTGACATATCTGCACTAAATCGTCCTTTTGAGTTAGAGCTCAGAATGACACGAATCCGATGCCCACGTCAAGCTAGCTCAAGTAACTATATTGTGGCAATATTTTAGACAGAAATAGATACGACAAAGCGTCTAAGTAATCCAATCTAACCAGAATTGTGTGATGCCATGCATTGTGCTTCATTTATAAGCCTTTACTCAATAAGCATCAATGAATAGTCTAGAATGATCATTTTAACTGTTCGATCAACTTGACATGTTTACACTAAATCGTCCATAACTTTTGATTTATAAGTCAAAATGACACGAATTAAATGCCCATGTTAAGCTAGCTCAAGTTTCTATATTGTACCAAGTTTTGAGACAATAATAGATACGACAAAGCATCCAACTAATGCAATCTATCCCAAACTGCATGACACCATGCATTATGCTTCATTTATAATCCTTTACTCAATGAGCACCAATGATGAGTTTATAATTATCACATTAACTAGTCGATCAACTTGACATGTCTTCACTAAATCGTCCGTAGCTTTTTATTTATAGCTCAGAATGACACGAATCCAATGTCCACGTTAAGCTAGATCAATTTTATATATTGTTACAAGTTTTCAGAGAAAAATAGATACAACAAAGCATCCAAGTAATACAATCTATCTTAAACGGCGTAATACCATGCATTATGCTTCATTTAGAAGCCTTTACTCAATAAGCACCAATGATCAGTTTAGAATGATCATATTAGCTGGTCGATCAACTTGACATGTCTGCACTAAATCGTCCTCTTGATTTAGAGCTCAAACGACATGAATCTGATGCCCACGTTAAGCTAACTCAAGGTTCTATACTGTGACAAAATTTGAGATAGAAATAGATATGACAAAGCGTCCAAATAATCCAATATCACCAAAACTACTTGATGTCATGCATTGTGCTTCATTTATATGTCTTTACTCAATGAGCATCAATGAGCAATTTAGAATGATCATTTTAACTGGTCGATCAATTTGACATGTCTGCACTAATCATCCATAACTTTTGATGTATAACTGAGAATGACACGAATCCAATTCCCACGTTAAGGTAGCTCACGTTTCAATATTGTGACAAAATTTGAGAAAGAAATAGATATGACAAAGTGTCCAAGTTATCCAATCTATCCCGAATTGTATGATGCCATGCATTATGCTTCATTTAAAAGCCTATACTCAATAAGCACCAATGATCAGTTAAAAATGATCGTTTTAACAGGCCGATCAATTTGACATGTCCAAACTAAATAATGCATAACTTTTGATTTAAAGCTTACAATGATACAAAACCAAAACCCACGTTATGCTAGTTTAATTTTCTATATTGTGACGAAATTTGAGACATAAATAGATACGACAAAATTATCAAGTAATCCAATCTATCCAAAACTGCGTGATGTCATGCATTGTGCTTCATTTATAAGCCTTTACAAAATGAGTATCCATGATCAGTTTAAAATGATCATTTTAACTGGTTGATCAACTTGACATGTTTGAACTAAATCATCCGTTAGTTTTGATTTATAGCTTAGAATGAAACAAATCCAATGCCCACGTTAAGCTAGCTCAATTTTCAATATTGTGATAAAATTTGAGACAAAATGGATACGAAATAGCATCCAAGTAATCCAATATATCAAAATTTGGTGATCCCATGCATTGTGCTTTATTTATAAGCCTTTACTCAGTGAGCATCAATGATCCGTTTAGAATGATCATTTTAACTGCATGATCAACTTGACATGTCTGCACTAAATCATTTGTAACTTTTGATTTAGAGCTCAATGAAATCAAAGACGTCTATTTTTATATTGAGACATTAAATCAATCAATCTATCAAAACTATGATGCATTGTGCTTCATTTATATGCTTTTATTCATTGAACATCAATGATCAGTTTAGAATGATCATTTTATCTGGTTGATAAACTTGACATGTGTGCATTAAATTTGACATGTCCGCAATAAATCGTCTGTAACTTTTGATTTAGAGATCAGAATGACACAAAACATTAAAACATTCATAAAATTTGAATATTAAATGAGGATAATCTCTGCATATCTTATTCATTTATAATTTACTCAATGAGCACCAATGATCAGTTTAGAATGATCATTTATTTAACGATCAACTTGACATGTCTAAATCATCCACTTTATTTATTACTCAAAAATGACAATCTAGCTCAATTTTCTATATAGTGACAAAATATAATATAGAATTAGATATGACCAAGCATCTAACTAATCCAATCTGTCCCGAACTACGTGATACCTAGCATTACGCTTCATTTCTAAGCTTTTTCTACATGAGCACCAATAATAAGTTAAGAATGATCATTTTAACTACCAATCAACTTGACATGTGTGCACTAAATGGTCTGAACTTTTGATTTATACCTCGGAATGACACAAATCCAAAGCTAAGGTTAAGCTAGCTCAATTTTCTATATTTTGATAAAATTTGAGACTAAAGCTGCTTCGAGAAATCTTCCAAGTAATCAAATCTATCAAAAACTGTGTTATGTCATGCATTGCGCTTCATTTATAAGCCTTTACTCAATGAGCATCAATGATGAGTTAAGAATGATCATTTAACAGGCAGATCAACATGACATATATGTACTAAATCGTCCGTAACTTTGGATTTAGAGGTTAGAATGATACAAATCCAAAGACCACGTTAAGCTAGCTCAATTTTCTATATTGTGACAAAATTTGAGTCAAAATAGATTTGAAAAAGCGTCCAAGTAATCTAATCTATCTAAAACTGCGTCATGACATGCGTTGTTATTCATTTATAAGCCTTTACTTAATGAGCATGATTGATCAGTTTAGAATGATCATTTTAACTGGCCGATCAACTTGACATGTCTACAATAAATCATCTGTAACTTTTGATTTATAGCTCAGAATGACTTGAATCCAATGCATACGTTAAGCTAGCTCAATTTTCAATATTGTGACAAATTTTGAGACCGAAATAGATTCAACAAAGCATCCAAGTAATCCAATATATCCGAAACTGCGTCATGCCATAAATTATGCTCCATTTATAAGCCTTTTCTCAATGAGCATCAATGATCAGTTTAGAATGATCATTTTAACTGGGTAATCAAATTGAAATGTCTACACTACATCGTCCGTAAGTTTTTATTTATAGCTCAAAATGACTCGAATCCAGTGCCCACGTTAAGCTATCTCAATTTTCTATATTGTGACAAATTTGGAAACCGAAATAGATACGACAAAGTATCCATGTAGTCCAATCTTTCCCAAAATGCATGATGCCATGCATTGTGTTTCATTTATTAGCCTTTAATCAATGACACAAATCCAAAGCCCACGTTAAGCTAGCTCAATTTTAAATATTGTGACAAAATTTGAGTCAGAAATAGATTTGACAAAGCGTCCTAATAATCCAATCTATCCATTTTCGTGATTCCATGCATTGTGCTTTTTTTTTATTAGCCTCTACTCAGTGAGCATTAACGTTCTGTTTAGAATGATCATTTTAACTAGTTGATCAACTTGACATGTCTGCACTAAATCGTCCGTAAATTTTCATATAGAACTCAAAATGACACAAATCCAATGCCCACGTTAAGCTATCTAGTTTTCTATAATGTGACAAAATTTGAGACAGAAACAGATACGACAAATCGTCCAAGTAACCCAATTTATCCAAAACTCCGTGATGCAATGCATTGTGCTTCATTTATAATCCTTTACTCAATGAGCACCAATGATTAGTTTAGAATGATCATTTTAACTGGTCGATGAACTTGACATGTCTGCTAGCTCAATTTTCAATATTGAGCTCAACATACGCTAGCTCAATTTTCAATACTGTTACAAGTTTTGACACAGAAATAGATACGATAAAGCATCCAAGTAATACAATCTATCCTGAACTGCATGATGTCATGCATTATGCTTTGTTTATAAGCATTTACTCAATGAGCAACAATGATCAGATTAGAATGATCATATTAACTGGTTGATCAACTTGACATGTCTGCACTAAATTTTGCGTAACTTTTGATTTAGAGCTCAGAATGGCACGAATCCAATGCCCACGTTAATCTAGCTCAAGTTTCTATAATGTGATAAAATTTGAGAAAGAAATAGATATGACAAAGCGTCCAAGCTATCCAATCTATACTGATCTAAGTGATGCCATACATTATGCTTCATTTATTAGCCTCTACTCAATGAGCACCAATGGTCAGTTAATAATGATCATTTTCACTGCCAATCAACTTGACATGTCCACAAAAAAGCTTTTGTAACTTCTGATTTAGAGCTCAGAATTACACGAATCTAATTCTCATGTTAAGCTAGCTCAATTTTCTATATTGTGAAAAGTTTTTAAACAGAAATAGATATGCAAAACGTCCAAGTAATTCAGTCTATCCAAAACAACATGATGCCATGCATTGTGCTTCATATATAATCCTTTACTCAATGAGCGTCAATGATCAGTTTAGAATGATCATTTTAACTGGTCGATCAACTTGACATGTCTGCACTAAATCGTCCGTAACTTTTTATTTATATCTCAAAATGACAAGAATCCAATGCCCACTTTATGCTAGCTCAATTTTCTATGTTGTTACAAGTTTTGAGATAGAAATCGATATGACAAAACATCCAAGTAATACAATCTATCTAAAACTGCTTGATGTCATGCATTATTCTTTATTTATAAGCCTTAACTCAATGAGCATCAATGAACAGTTTATTACAATCATATTTACTGGTCGATCAATTTGAGATGTCTGCACTAAATCGTCCGTAACTTTTAATTTAGACCTCCGAATGACACGGATCCAATGCCCACATTAAGCTAGCTCAAGTTTCAATATTTTGACAAAATTTTAGAAAGAAATAGATATGACAAATCGTCCAAGTTATCCAATCCATCCCGAACAGTGAGATGCCATGCATTATGCTTCATTCATAAACCTCTACTCAATGAGCACCAATGATCAGTTAAGAATGATCATTTTAACTGGCCGACCAACTTGACATGTCCGCACTAAATCGTCCGTAACTTTTGATTTAGAGCATAGAATAACACAAATCAAAAGCCCATGTTAAGCTAGCTTAATTTTATATATTGTGATAAATTATTAAGATAGAAATAGATACGGAAAAAGTCCAAATAATCCAATCTATCCACACTGTGTGATTGCCATGCACTATGTTTTACTTATAAGCCTTTACTCAACGAGCATCAGTGATAACTGTAGAATGATCATTTTAACTAGCTGAACAACTTGACATGTATGCACTAATCGTCCGTAACTTTTGATTTCTTGCTCAGAATGACACGAATCCAATGCCCACGTTAAGCTAGACCAATTTTCTATATTGTGTCAAAATTTGAGATAGAAATAGATATGAAAAAGCGTCCAAGTTATCCAATCTATCCCAAATTGCGTGATGCCATGCATTATTCTTCATTTATAAGCCTCTACTCAATGAGCACCAATGATAAGTTAAGAATGTTCATTTTAACTGCCAATCAACTTGACATGTCCACATTAAATCTTTCGTAACTTATGATTTAGAGCTCAGAATGACACAAATCCAAAACCCACGTTAAGCTAGCTGAATTTTCTAAATTATGAGAAAATGTGAGATAGAAATAGATACGCAAAGCTTCCAAGTAATACAATCTATCCAAAATTACATGATTCCATGCATTGTGCTTCATTTATAATACTTTACTCAATGAGCACCAATGATTAGTTTAGAATGATCATTTTAACTGGTCGATGAACTTGACATGTTTGCAATAACTGGTCTGTAACAATTTATTTATAGCTCAGAATGACACGAATCCAATGCCCACGTTAAGGTAGCTCAATTTTCTATATTGTTACAAGTTTTGAGACAGAAATAGATACGACAAAGCGTCCAAATAATCCAATCTATACAAACTGCGTGATGTCATGCGTTGTGCTTTATTTATAAGCCTTTACTCAATGAGCATCAATGATCAGTTTAGAATAATCATTTTAACTAGTTGATCAACTTGAGATGTCTGCACTAAATCGTCCGTAACTTTTGATTTATAGCTCAGAATGACGTGAATCCAATGCCCACATTAAGCTACCTCAATTTTCTATATTATGGCAAAATTTGAGATAGAAATAGATATGACAAAGCGTACAAGCTATCCAATCTATCTCGAACTGCATGATATCATGCATTATTCATCATTTATAAGCCTCTAATCAATGATCGCCAATGATCAGTTAAGAATGATCATTTTAACTGGCCGATGAACTTTACATGTCCGCACTTAATCATCCGTAATGTTTGATTTAGAGCTTAGAATGACACAAATCCAAAGCCAACGTTAAGCTAGCTCAATTTTCTATATTGTGATAAAATATAGAGTAATGACCTAGAATGACCCACATTCATCCTGTAATCACCCAAATGACCCCATTTTATGCAACATTACTCATATGACCCAAAACTTGGGTTAAAAGTCATTAAAACCATGATAACACGATTTGTTTACAATTATGCTATTATGTATTGAAAAAAAATAATAAAATTAAATAAGTAATTATATCTACGGTCATGTCTTTTCAGTCATTGGTCGTGTCTTTTCAGTTTTAATTAATGTTATCCAAACCCTAATAAACCTTTCACCATTTTGACTTACAATTTCCGAAACAAGAAAACTCTTTCACCATTCTTGGTGACATTTTCGTGTTTATACGTGTTTGTGTTCATTTTCGGTGACATTTTCATGTTTCCTCACAGTGGTGTTCTTTCTCTGCGACTTCCAGTGTTTCTTCCGTTGAGTTTCGCCGACTTTGTGCTAGTTTGAACTTTTATTTTCTAGTTTTCCGTCGTGGTAAGTCGTCTCTTCCAGCTTAACATTCGCCATCTCTGGTATATTTTTCATATTTTCTTGCATGCATTATGTAAAAATCATTTTCTGACATAAATCAACAAAACATTCGAAATCAAAACCCTATTCTCTTTCGTTATTAACATATACATTGTTTGTTGTAGATTTTGTGAAAATCTGACACGGAATCCGGTAAGTTTTCATTCATTTAGATTAAACTATAGTTTTCAAATTTCCCGCGTATTGAGAAATATATTGAGATGGTGGCAGACTTATTTGTATATATGGCAGGTTTTTTGTATATATGGTAGATTTAGTTTACTTTAATGACAAATTTATTTTGCTTTGATGGCAAACTTATTTGGCTTTGGTGTCATATTTTTTTTAGATTATAGGTTGTAAATAGAACCGATTTTTTGGCAGATTTACAGTTCTTTTATAGCAGATTTACAATTTTTATAGCAGATTTAATCGATATTTCATGAATCCCTTCAATTTTTGGTGGGAAATTTTATGTATTTTTGACGGTAGACATGTTTTGATATGATGGCAGATTTATTACTTTTGATACTGTTGAATATTGGTAGAAGATATAATGGATATTATTGACAGATTTACGTATTTCATGAACAAATAAATCACTGATTAAAGTACTTTTGTGGCAAACTTATTAAAGATAGTGTTGGTAGATTTACTGAATATTTCACAACAGATAGTCATGGCATACTTATTTATATTGAATGACAAACTTATTTCTATTTAATGGCAGACTTATTGTTCAAAAAATTTTCTGTTAGGTATGAAGAATTCAGTGAAGAAGAATTACCCCATGCGTCTTTATCCAGAGGGTAAAGCGCCAATTCAAAACCAGAGTATGAACCACCACTGTTTTCTGTCCAACTTAGAATCGATAGAGGAAGCAGTTGGTGTTGATGTTTGGAATTTCCTGAGAAATTCAGCAGTTGGTGTTGATATTTGGAATTTCCTGAGAAATTCAGCAGTTGGTGTTGATATTTGGAATTTCCTGAGAAATTCAGCAGTTGGTGTTTCTAACAAGCTAAAAGAAACATAGTTCATTTGCTCTGCGAAAGTTGTCCATTACTTCCTAACTCAGCAGTTGGCGATTGAGGGAAGAAATGAGATGTGGTCCTTGATAAGTGGTCGTCCAATCAGGTTTTTGCTCTACGAATTTTCTGAAATCATAGGTCTAAACTGTGATGAAATTGTTTCCAATGATTGGGATGTTGACCATAGAGAGTTTTGGGAAGAACTTAAAATTTCTAGTGTTGAAGGTCCTAGCCTTAGCCATCTGCTACAGGTGTTGGACGAATGTAAGAATTGGAGTTTTGAGAAGAGGACAATGATAGGCTGCTTTGCCATTTTGTCTGTTGGGGTGTATGGCATTTCTTCTAACAGCAAAATTCCTTTGAATACTACTAAAAGAGTGTTTGATGTTGAGAGGTTTGATAGTTATCCTTGGGGTCGTGTTGCTTTTACAAGTTTGATTGAGTCTGTCAAAATGATTGTATTTGATGTAAAGAAGACGTACACAATACATGGATGTGTTCATGCTTTGCTGATTTGGGCATACGAATCAGTTCCTGGATTGGGTGAGTTGTATGGAAACAAAAAGAAACACAAAAGAAGTTCCTCTTCTTTCTTGGGGTGGATCCCGTAAAAGGTTTGAGTTTGATGATATTATCGCTGGAGAAAAGAAAGCTCACAATGAGTTATGTCTCAGGCATTTAATTAGAAAAGAAGAAGAAGAGATATAACCCAAATGGGATAATGAAGAAGAAGATCCAAAGCTGGACAATTTGATCATGGATATACTGCATGATCGATTGGATGAAACCACATGTGATCAAGTAGATTCTCAAGTTTCTATATTGTGAGAAATTTTGAGAAATAAATAAATATAACAAACCCTCAAGTTATCCAATATATCCCGAACTACCTGATGCCATGCATTATGCTTCATTTATAAGCCTCAACTCAATAAGCACCAATGATTAGTTAAGAATGATCATCTTAACTGGCCGATCAACTTGACATGTTTACATTTAATCATCCCTAACTTTTGATTTAGAGCTCAGAATGACACGAAACAAATGCCCACGTTAAGTTAGCTCAAGTTTCTATATTGTGACAAAATTTGAGACAGAGATAGATACGAGAAAGCCTCCAAGTAATCCAATATATCCAAAACTGCCTGATGTCATGCATTATGCTTCATTTATAGGCCTCAACTCAACAAGCACCAATGATCAGTTAAGAATGATCATCTTAACTGGGCGATAAACTTGACATGTTTACACCTAATCGTCCCTAACTTTTGATTTAGAGCTCAGAATGACACGAAACCAGTGCCCACGTTAAGCTAGCTCAAGTTTCTTTAATGTGACAAAATTTGAGATAGAAATAGATACAAGAAAACGTCCAAGTAATCCAATTTATCCAAAACTATGTGATGCCATACATTGTGTTTTATTTATAAGCTTTTACTCAATGAGCATCAATGATTAGTTTAGAATGATCATTTCAACTGGCCAATCAACTTGACATTTTTGCACTAGATTGTCCGTAAATTTTGATTTATAGCTCAGAAAGACATGAATCCGCTGCACACGTTAAGCTAGCTTAGTTTTCTATATTGTGATAAAATTTAAGACTAAAATTGCTTCGAAAAATCCTCCAAGAAATCAAATCTATCAAAAACTGCGTAATGTCATGCATGATGCTTCATTTATAAGCCTTTACTCCTTGAGCACCAGTGATCAGTTTAGAATGATCAAATTAGCTGGTCGATAACTATGACATGTTTGCACTAAATCGTGTGTAATTTTTGTTTTAGAGCTCAGAATGACACGAATCCAGTGCCCACAATAAGCTAGATCAAGTTTCTATATTGTGACAAAATTTGAGACAGAATACGACAAAGCGTCCAAGCTATCCAATCTGTATCAAACTGCATGATGCCATGCATTATGCTTCATTTATATGCCTCAACTCAATAAGCACCAGTGATCAGTTAAGAATGATCATTTTAACTTGCCGATCAACTTGACATGTTCGCACTAAATCGTCTGTAACTTTTGATTTATAGTTTAGAATGACACGAATCCAATGCACACGTTAAGCTAGCTCAATTTTCTATAATGTGACAAAATTAGAGATAGACATAGAAATAACAAAGCATCTAAGTTATCCAATCTATCCGCTATGTTGAATGTATTTTTGTCTCAAATGTTGTCACAATATAGAAAATTGAGCTAGCTTAACATGTGCAATGGATTCGTGTCATTCTGAGCTATAAATCAAATATTTTGGACGATTTGGTACAGACATGTCAAGTTGATCAGGCAGTTAAAATGATCCATTCCAAAATGATCATTGATACTCATTGAGTAAAGGCTTATAAATGGAGCACAATGCATGGCATCATGCAGTTTGAGATTGATTGGATTACTTGGATGCTTTATCGTATCTATTTCTGTCATAATTTTATCACAATATAGAAAATTGAGCCGTATCTATTTATGTCTCAAATTTTGTCACAATAAAGAAAATTGAACAAGATTAACATGCATTTTCTTCATTAGCTATTCAAAAGTTATCATATAGTGCGACATGATGACAGTTTAATGATCATTTAACTGATCATTGATCATTGAGTAAAGGCTTATAACTCTAAACATTTTTGATTTGATAGATGATTACTTGCGTTATCAATTTTTAATTCAAAGTTTTGACACAGAAATAGATACGATAAAGCATCCAAGTAATACAATCTATCCTGAACTGCATGATGTCATGCATTATGCTTTGTTTATAAGCATTTACTCAATGAGCAACAATGATCAGATTAGAATGATCATATTAACTGGTTGATCAACTTGACATGTCTGCACTAAATTTTGCGTAACTTTTGATTTAGAGCTCAGAATGGCACGAATCCAATGCCCACGTTAAGCTAGCTCAAGTTTCTATAATGTGATAAAATTTGAGAAAGAAATAGATATGACAAAGCGTCCAAGCTATCCAATCTATCCTGATCTAAGTGATGCCATACATTATGCTTCATTTATTAGCCTCTACTCAATGAGCACCAATGGTCAGTTAATAATGATCATTTTCACTGCCAATCAACTTGACATGTCCACAAAAAAGCTTTTGTAACTTCTGATTTAGAGCTCAGAATTACACGAATCTAATTCTCATGTTAAGCTAGCTCAATTTTCTATATTGTGAAAAGTTTTTAAACAGAAATAGATATGCAAAACGTCCAAGTAATTCAGTCTATCCAAAACAACATGATGCCATGCATTGTGCTTCATATATAATCCTTTACTCAATGAGCGTCAATGATCAGTTTAGAATGATCATTTTAACTGATCGATCAACTTGACATGTCTGCACTAAATCGTCCGTAACTTTTTATTTATATCTCAAAATGACAAGAATCCAATGCCCACTTTATGCTAGCTCAATTTTCTATGTTGTTACAAGTTTTGAGATAGAAATCGATATGACAAAACATCCAAGTAATACAATCTATCTAAAACTGCTTGATGTCATGCATTATTCTTTATTTATAAGCCTTAACTCAATGAGCATCAATGAACAGTTTATTACAATCATATTTACTGGTCGATCAATTTGAGATGTCTGCACTAAATCTTCCGTAACTTTTAATTTAGACCTCCGAATGACACGGATCCAATGCCCACATTAAGCTAGCTCAAGTTTCAATATTTTGACAAAATTTTAGAAAGAAATAGATATGACAAATCGTCCAAGTTATCCAATCCATCCCGAACAGTGAGATGCCATGCATTATGCTTCATTCATAAACCTCTACTCAATGAGCACCAACGATCAGTTAAGAATGATCATTTTAACTGGCCGACCAACTTGACATGTCCGCACTAAATCGTCCGTAACTTTTGATTTAGAGCATAGAATAACACAAATCAAAAGCCCATGTTAAGCTAGCTTAATTTTATATATTGTGATAAATTATTAAGATAGAAATAGATACGGAAAAAGTCCAAATAATCCAATCTATCCAAACTGTGTGATTGCCATGCACTATGTTTTACTTATAAGCCTTTACTCAACGAGCATCAGTGATAACTGTAGAATGCTCATTTTAACTAGCTGAACAACTTGACATGTATGCACTAATCGTCCGTAACTTTTGATTTCTTGCTCAGAATGACACGAATCCAATGCCCACGTTAAGCTAGACCAATTTTCTATATTGTGTCAAAATTTGAGATAGAAATAGATGTAAGAATATTGAGATTATAGAGGAGAAATGTGAAGAATTGAATCTGAAAACTCAAAGAGAAGTATGAGAAAATGAGAAATGACTTAGACTTATGGAGAAGAATCTCCTCAGAGTATATTATACATTGAGTCTTTACAGCCCTTTTATAGAGGATTTACAATGTGAACACAAAAGAAAACGAATTCAAACTTGTGGATGAGTTTGAATAGAGGAGGAGCCTGTCAACAACCAATGAGAAGAGAGGAGACAGCATGGGCATGACTGTTTGGTGTGGTTGCCAAGACTGTGTGCAGCATGGGCATGACTGTTTGGTGTGGTTGCCAAGACTGTGTGCAGCATGGGCATGACTTTTCCACCTTGATTCTTCTCCCAAGGTAGCTATTTAACCATTTCAACCATGTGGTTAATAATAACCCATCCTTTTCATTTCCCTTGTTATTCAAACTGAATTTTCGTGCTCACACTTGCCTTGTAGGTCAAGATAGATCTTATTTGATTTTCCTATGTCAATACTCCCCCTCAAGCTAAAGACTTTGGAATCACCCTAAAGTCTTAAACTTGGGAACCCAAGGCAACACCTCATTAAAAACCTTATTAAGGAAAACCACTTGGGACAAAACCTTAATAAGGGAAAAAGAGTGTGTTGCTCTTGGATTAGGAGACCTTTGATCATGGGTGTGATAAATCAACAAGCCCAAGTTTGCTAAAGATGTTCTTGCAAACTTTGAGACTTGCTGCTTTTGTGAAGATGTCAGCTAGTTGGTCTTCACTCCTTGTATAACATGGCAGAATGGTTCCATCTTGAACTTTCTCCCTAACCTTATGGCAGTCGATCTCTATGTGCTTGGTCCTCTCGTGAAACACTGAGTTTGAAGCTATGTGAATGGCTGCCTGATTATCACAATGGAAGGTAATTGGCCCTGGTTGTGCAATACCGAAATCTTTCAAGAGTGCTTTGAGCCAAGTTACTTCATTTGTCAGCTTCCTCATAGCCCTATATTCTGCTTCAGCACTAGAACATGATACCACCTTCTGCTTCTTAGTCTTCCAAGTGACTAAGTTCCCACCAACAAAGGTGCAATACCCAGTGGTTGATTTCCTATCCACCCTATCACCAGCCCAATCCACATCACAATACCCGACAATCTCAGTGTTCCCATTCTTGCCCATCCATATACCTTGACCAGGAGATCCTTTGATGTATCTAAGGATCCTTTCTACCATGCTTCAATGATATACAGTAGGCTTTTGCATATGTTGACTTACTTGATTCACAGCAAAACACAAGTCTGGTCGTGTGAGGGTGAGGTAGATCAGCTTCCCAACTAGTCTCCTATACTGAGAAACATCCTTAAATAACTCATCAGCTTTCTCCCCTTTCCGTTGACCTTGTAGCCATCTTCAAGAGGAGTTTTGGCCGGTTTAGCCCCAAGCTTTCCCGTGTCTGTCAACAGATCAAGAGCATACTTTCTTTGGGATAGAAAGAGCCCTTCTTGAGACCGACACACTTCAATACCAAAGAAGTACTTCAACTCTCCAAGATCCTTGATGTCAAATGATCTGTTTAAGAAGGCCTTTGTGGACTGAATTCCTTCCTTATCATCTCCTGTGATGATAAGGTCATCCACATAAACCAAGACCGCCACGATTCCTTTGGAGTTTTGGCGAGTGAACAAAGTATGATCTGAATGGGATTTCCTAAACCCATTATCAGTAAGTGTGGAGCTTAATTTGTGATACCAGGCCCTTGGTGACTGCTTCAACCCATATATTGCCTTCCTAAGTCTTAGAACCTGTCCCTCTTTGCAAAAATCTTCAAGGCCTGGTGGTGGAGTCATATACACTTCCTCTTCAAGTTCTCCTTGTAGGAATGCGTTCTTGACATCCATTTGTCATAAGTCACAAGTCAGATTCGTAGCTAGTGAAAGAACAACCCTTACAGTGTGTAGCTTAGCCACCGGTGCAAATGTATCAGTATAGTCCTCTCCATATGTCTGAGTGAAACCTCTTGCAACTAGACGTGCCTTTTACCTTTCTATGTCCCCATTGCTCTTATACTTGATGGTGAACACCCACTTGGAACTCACAGCCTTCTTGCCTTTGGGAAGTTCTTGTATATCCCATGTATGATTCCTTTCCATAGCTCCCTTCTCATCTCTTACTGCATCTAACCATTCTTTCTTGCTCTCAGCTTCTTCATAAGTCCTTGGAATCTGACTTTGTTCAATCTTTCCAAGGAATGATTGATGACTAGATGGCAAGAGGTCAAGGGAACAAACAGCTTGTATGGGATGAGCCATGGCCTGGTTGTTGTAGAATACCCTAGTGTTCCTAAGTCTAGTACTCCTCCTTAAATGCTGAACAGGTGGTGCAGCCTCCTCTACAACCGTTTCCTCTTCCATTTGGTGAATAGGTTCCTCTATACCCACTTTCAAGTCGTCTTGTTCTTGATTTTGGGCCATAGCTTCTTCTTGGATTGGAGTTGGTTCTTGAGTTACCACCCCTTGTTCATTCTCTTGGGTATCTTGTGAACTACTTAAGGTTCTTGTTTCTTCGTGTCTTGAATCCTTTGGCAGATCATTTCCCAAATGATTCAAGAGAAACCTCAAACTCGTAGCCAAATCAGAAGGTGACCTTGAGAGATCCTTCAATCCTTCCCAATCTTTCTGATCATAATAGCTTTGTTCTTCTATGAACTTGACATCTCTAGACACATATGTCCTGTTGTTGCTGGGATCATAGCACTTATAACCCTTTTGTGTTGTCGAATATCCAAGGAACATACACTTGATGCTCTTTGCCTCCAACTTGTTTCTTAGATCACCTGGAACATACACAAAGCACACACACCCAAATACACGTAAATGATCAATGGAAGGTTTAGTTTTTTTGAGTACCTCAAATGGGGATATATCTTGCAAGACTTTGGTTGGAATCCGATTGATGAGGTAGCAAGCAACCAAGACTGCATCTCCCCAAAAACTTTTAGGAACATTGGTATGAAACATCATGGATCTTGCTACTTCCATTAAGTGTCGGTTCTTCCTTTCAACAACTCCATTTTGTTGTGGTGTGTGTGGACAGCTAGTTTGATGTAGTATTCCATGTTTGTTTAGATGAGCTTTGAATCTTTGACTTGTGTATTCCCCTCCATTATCTGATCTTAACACTTTGATCTTGGCATTGAATTGATTAGTAACATAATTATGAAAGTTTATAAATGCCTCATAAACCCTATCTTTAGATGGAAGTAATGTAACCCATGTATATTTTGATTTCTCATCTATAAAGGTCACAAAGTATTTATTCCTATCTCTAGACATGTAAGCTGAGGTCCAAACATCGGAATGTACTAAATCAAAGCAATGCTCATAAATTGTAGACGATTTAGGGAAAACAACACGACAATGTTTGCCAAGGATACAAGCCTCACAAACTGAGTGATCATAAGCGACATTAGGAATTTTTAAGCTTAAAGCACGAGCATGAGGATGTCCTAATCTAGCATGCCATAAGACATCTTTATTAGCAAAAACACAGGATTTGAAAGCTAAGGAATCCAAATTGCTTGGAGGGTCTTCAAGAACATAGAGCTCATCTTGAGTTACACCACCTCCAAGTATCTTACCACTCTTAATATCCTGAAAGTAAACATTGTTAGGCCCAAATGTAACATTGCAATTTAGGTCTTTAGTAGCCTTTTTGACAGAAACTAGATTAGACTTAAATTTAGGTACAAAGAATGCATTAGTTTCTTTGTCAAATAGTCTTAATTTTCCGGTTCCTTCAATTGGAATACCCTTACCATCAGCTATAGTTACTTGTCCTAGACATGGTTCAATGTTCTTTAACAACCTAGCATTGCTAATCATATGGTGTGAAGCACCTGAATCCACTACCAACTTATGATCTGGTTTATCAAGCGATTTATGGGAGTAGAGTGTGATACCGGAGAGTTTTGAGGCATAGGCCTTGATGAGATCCTCCAAGTCACTCTTCTTAACATACTCCATGGATACATTCATAGCTAGCTCCCCTCCGTGGTTGGATGAACTTGCCGGTTCAGTCGCAACCATTTGAGAGATGTTAGCCTTTGAATCCTTGAACCGGTTTGGCTTGAGATGAGGATGAAGTATCCAGCACTTGTCCTTGATGTGGCCATTCCTCTTACAATGCTCACACATCACACTTTTCCTATCCTCTTGCTTAAACACGCTTTTGTTGGCCATGACTAGTTCTCCTTTACCACCAAACAAACCAATGTTGCCTTGCTCCCTTTGAATCCGTGAGCACACCTCTTCGAAATCAGGGAGTTTTGGCTCTCTCAGGATGGACTTAATCACATCCTTAAAGGCTGGATTTAGGTTGAGAGGGAGCCCAAATATCTTGTCTTGTTCCTTCCTTTCATTAAGCACCTTTGGATCCATAGAACTTGGTCTCAACATGTCAAGCTCGGACCATGTTGACTGGAACTTGCCCAGGAATTTTGTGAACTCCATATCCTCTTGGTGTAGATCATTGAGAGCCTTCTTTACCTCATTCTCACGGCTGAGGTTTGAAACATCCCCATACACCCTCTTGAGAGTGTCCCAAAGAGACTTGGCAGTTTCACAATGTGAATAAGCTTCAAGAATGGATGGGTCCAATGAATTTTGGAGGAATTCAAGGACTGATTGATCTTCTTGGAACCACCTAGCTTCTTCTTTTCTTGTTGCCTCATCCTTCTTCTCCTTTGGATCATCTATAGATGGAGTATTATCCTCCAAGATGTGATTCCAAAGTCCTTTGCCACAAATGGCTGTCTTGATGGTTCTTGACGATAATGTGTAGTTCAAGCCTTTGAGAACTACTGCTATCACCGTAGGTTTCAGGCTGGAACTAATTTGAACTGTATCCTCCATTGTTAGGCTTTGAAGAGCTCAAAGGAAGCAGCTTTTATGGTTGAATGAAACTGTGAGTTTTTAGTCTAAAGACTGAGAGATTTTTGACAGAATTTTAGATTAGAAACTGAGAGATTTGAGTAGAAAAGATAAGAGAGTGATCTTATGCTCTGATACCATGAAAGAATATTGAGATTATAGAGGAGAAATGTGAAGAATTGAATCTGAAAACTCAAAGAGAAGTATGAGAAAATGAGAAATGACTTAGACTTATGGAGAAGAATCTCCTGAGAGTTTGTTATACATTGAGTCTTTACAGCCCTTTTATAGAGGATTTACAATGTGAACACAAAGAAAACGAATTCAAACTTGTGGATGAGTTTGAATAGAGGAGGAGCCTGTCAACAACCAATGAGAAGAGAGGAGACAGCATGGGCATGAGTGTTTGGTGTGGTTGCCAAGACTATGTGCAGCATGGGCATGACTGTTTGGTGTGGTTGCCAAGACTGTGTGCAGCATGGGCATGACTTTTTCACCTTGATTCTTCTCCCAAGGTAGCTATTTAACCATTTCAACCATGTGGTTAATAATAACCCATCCTTTTTCATTTCCCTTGTTATTCAAACTGAATTTTCGTGCTCACACTTGCCTTGTAGGTCAAGATAGGTCTTATTTGATTTTCCTATGTCAATAATAGATATGAAAAAGCGTCCAAGTTATCCAATCTATCCCAAATTGCGTGATGCCATGCATTATTCTTCATTTATAAGTCTCTACTCAATGAGCACCAATGATAAGTTAAGAATGTTCATTTTAACTGCCAATCAACTTGACATGTCCACATTAAATCTTTCGTAACTTATGATTTAGAGCTCAGAATGACACAAATCCAAAACCCACGTTAAGCTAGCTGAATTTTCTAAATTATGAGAAAATGTGAGATAGAAATAGATAAGCAAAGCTTCCAAGTAATACAATCTATCCAAAATTACGTGATTCCATGCATTGTGCTTCATTTATAATACTTTACTCAATGAGCACCAATGATTAGTTTAGAATGATCATTTTAACTGGTCGATGAACTTGACATGTTTGCAATAGCTGGTCTGTAACAATTTATTTATAGCTCAGAATGACAAGAATCCAATGCCCACGTTAAGGTAGCTCAATTTTCTATATTGTTACAAGTTTTGAGACAGAAATAGATACGACAAAGCGTCCAAATAATCCAATCTATACAAACTGCGTGATGTCATGCGTTGTGCTTTATTTATAAGCCTTTACTCAATGAGCATCAATGATCAGTTTAGAATAATCATTTTAACTAGTTGATCAACTTGAGATGTCTGCACTAAATCGTCCGTAACTTTTGATTTATAGCTCAGAATGACGTGAATCCAATGCCCACATTAAGCTACCTCAATTTTCTATATTATGGCAAAATTTGAGATAGAAATAGATATGACAAAGCGTACAAGCTATCCAATCTATCTCGAACTGCATGATATCATGCATTATTCATCATTTATAAGCCTCTAATCAATGATCGCCAATGATCAGTTAAGAATGATCATTTTAACTGGCCGATGAACTTTACATGTCCGCACTTAATCATCCGTAATGTTTGATTTAGAGCTTAGAATGACACAAATCCAAAGCCAACGTTAAGCTAGCTCAATTTTCTATATTGTGATAAAATATAGAGTAATGACCTAGAATGACCCACATTCATCCTGTAATCACCCAAATGACCCCATTTTATGCAACATTACTCATATGACCCAAACCTTGGGTTAAAAGTCATTAAAACCATGATAACACGATTTGTTTACAATTATGCTATTATGTATTGAAAAAAAAATAATAAAATTAAATAAGTAATTATATCTACGGTCGTGTCTTTTCAGTCATTGGTCGTGTCTTTTCAGTTTTAATAAATGTTATCCAAACCCTAATAAACCTTTCACCATTTTGACTTACAATTTCCGAAACAAGAAAACTCTTTCACCATTCTTGGTGACATTTTCGTGTTTATACGTGTTTGTGTTCATTTTCGGTGACATTTTCATGTTTCCTCACAGTGGTGTTCGTTCTCTGCGACTTCCAGTGTTTCTTCCGTTGAGTTTCGCCGACTTTGTGCTAGTTTGAACTTTTATTTTCTAGTTTTCCGCCGTGGTAAGTCGTCTCTTCCAGCTTAACATTCGCCATCTCTGGTATATTTTTCATATTTTCTTGCATGCATTATGTAAAAATCATTTTCTGACATAAATCAACAAAACATTCGAAATCAAAACCCTAATCTCTTTCGTTATTAACATATACATTGTTTGTTGTAGATTTTGTGAAAATCCGACACGGAATCCGGTAAGTTTTCATTCATTTAGATTAAACTACAGTTTTCAAATTTCCCGCGTATTGAGAAATATATTGAGATGGTGGCAGACTTATTTGTATATATGGCAGGTTTTTTGTATATATGGTAGATTTAGTTTACTTTAATGACAAATTTATTTTGCTTTGATGGCAAACTTATTTGGCTTTGGTGTCAGATTTTTTTTAGATTATAGGTTGTAAATAGAACCGATTTTTTGGCAGATTTACACTTCTTTTATAGCAGATTTACAATTTTTATAGCAGATTTAATCGATATTTCATGAATCCCTTCAATTTTTGGTGGGAAATTTTATGTATTTTTGACGGTAGACATGTTTTGATATGATGGCAGATTTATTACTTTTGATACTGTTGAATATTGGTAGAAGATATAATGGATATTATTGACAGATTTACGTATTTCGTGAACAAATAAATCACTGATTAAAGTACTTTTGTGGCAAACTTATTAAAGATAGTGTTGGTAGATTTACTGAATATTTCACAACAGATAGTCATGGCATACTTATTTATATTGAATGACAAACTTATTTCTATTTAATGGCAGACTTATTGTTCAAAAAATTTTCTGTTAGGTATGAAGAATTCAGTGAAGAAGAATTACCCCATGCGTATTTATCCAGAGGGTAAAGCGCCAATTCAAAACCAGAGTATGAACCACCACTGTTTTCTGTCCAACTTAGAATCGATAGAGGAAGCAGTTGGTGTTGATGTTTGGAATTTCCTGAGAAATTCAGCAGTTGGTGTTGATATTTGGAATTTCCTGAGAAATTCAGCAGTTGGTGTTTCTAACAAGCAAAAAGAAACATAGTTCATTTGCTCTGCGAAAGTTGTCCATTACTTCCTAACTCAGCAGTTGGCGATTGAGGGAAGAAATGAGATGTGGTCCTTGATAAGTGGTCGTCCAATCAGGTTTTTGCTCTACGAATTTTCTGAAATCATAGGTCTAAACTGTGATGAAATTGTTTCCAATGATTGGGATGTTGACCATAGAGAGTTTTGGGAAGAACTTAAAATTTCTAGTGTTGAAGGTCCTAGCCTTAGCCATCTGCTACAGGTGTTGGACGAATGTAAGAATTGGAGTTTTGAGAGGAGGACAATGATAGGCTGCTTTGCCATTTTGTCTGTTGGGGTGTATGGCATTTCTTCTAACAGCAAAATTCCTTTGAATACTACTAAAAGAGTGTTTGATGTTGAGAGGTTTGATAGTTATCCTTGGGGTCGTGTTGCTTTTACAAGTTTGATTGAGTCTGTCAAAATGATTGTATTTGATGTAAAGAAGACGTACACAATACATGGATGTGTTCATGCTTTGCTGATTTGGACATACGAATCAGTTCCTGGATTGGGTGAGTTGTATGGAAAAAAAAGGAAACACAAAAGAAGTTCCTCTTCTTTCTTGGGGTGGATCCCGTAAAAGGTTTGAGTTTGATGATATTGTCGCTGGAGAAAAGAAAGCTCACAATGAGTTATGTCTCAGGCATTTAATTAGAAAAGAAGAAGAAGAGATATAACCCAAATGGGATAATGAAGAAGAAGATCCAAAGCTGGACAATTTGATCATGGATATACTGCATGATCGATTGGATGAAACCACATGTGATCAAGTAGATTCTCAAGTTTCTATATTGTGAGAAATTTTGAGAAATAAATAAATATAACAAATCCTCAAGTTATCCAATATATCCCGAACTACCTGATGCCATGCATTATGCTTCATTTATAAGCATCAACTCAATAAGCACCAATGATTAGTTAAGAATGATCATCTTAACTGGCCGATCAACTTGACATGTTTACATTTAATCATCCCTAACTTTTGATTTAGAGCTCAGAATGACACGAAACAAATGCCCACGTTAAGTTAGCTCAAGTTTCTATATTGTGACAAAATTTGAGACAGAGATAGATACGAGAAAGCCTCCAAGTAATCCAATATATCCAAAACTGCCTGATGTCATGCATTATGCTTCATTTATAGGCCTCAACTCAACAAGCACCAATGATCAGTTAAGAATGATCATCTTAACTGGGCGATAAACTTGACATGTTTACACCTAATCGTCCCTAACTTTTGATTTAGAGCTCAGAATGACACGAAACCAGTGCCCACGTTAAGCTAGCTCAAGTTTCTTTAATGTGACAAAATATGAGATAGAAATAGATACAAGAAAACGTCCAAGTAATCCAATTTATCCAAAACTATGTGATGCCATACATTGTGTTTTATTTATAAGCTTTTACTCAATGAGCATCAATGATTAGTTTAGAATGATCATTTCAACTGGCCAATCAACTTGACATTTTTGCACTAGATTGTCCGTAAATTTTGATTTATAGCTCAGAAAGACATGAATCCGCTGCACACGTTAAGCTAGCTTAGTTTTCTATATTGTGATAAAATTTAAGACTAAAATTGCTTCGAAAAATCCTCCAAGAAATCAAATCTATCAAAAACTGCGTAATGTCATGCATGAGGCTTCATTTATAAGCCTTTACTCCTTGAGCACCAGTGATCAGTTTAGAATGATCAAATTAGCTGGTCGATAACTATGACATGTTTGCACTAAATCGTGTGTAATTTTTGTTTTAGAGCTCAGAATGACACGAATCCAGTGCCCACAATAAGCTAGATCAAGTTTCTATATTGTGACAAAATTTGAGATGGATTACGACAAAGCGTCCAAGCTATCCAATCTGTATCAAACTGCATGATGCCATGCATTATGCTTCATTTATATGCCTCAACTCAATAAGCACCAGTGATCAGTTAAGAATGATCATTTTAACTTGCCGATCAACTTGACATGTTCGCACTAAATCGTCTATAACTTTTGATTTATAGTTTAGAATTACACGAATCCAATGCACACGTTAAGCTAGCTCAATTTTCTATAATGTGACAAAATTAGAGATAGACATAGAAATAACAAAGCATCTAAGTTATCCAATCTATCCGCTATGTTGAATGTATTTTTGTCTCAAATGTTGTCACAATATAGAAAATTGAGCTAGCTTAACATGTGCAATGGATTCGTGTCATTCTGAGCTATAAATCAAATATTTTGGACGATTTGGTACAGACATGTCAAGTTGATCAGGCAGTTAAAATGATCCATTCCAAAATGATCATTGATACTCATTGAGTAAAGGCTTATAAATGGAGCACAATGCATGGCATCATGCAGTTTGAGATTGATTGGATTACTTGGATGCTTTATCGTATCTATTTCTGTCATAATTTTATCACAATATAGAAAATTGAGCCGTATCTATTTATGTCTCAAATTTTGTCACAATAAAGAAAATTGAACAAGATTAACATGGGCATTGGGTTCGTGTCATTCTGAGCTATAAATCAAAAGTTATGGACGATATAGTGCAGACATGAGAAGTTGATCGGCCAGTTTAAATGATCATTCTAAACTGATCATTGATGCTCATTGAGTAAAGGCTTATAACTGAAACACAATGCAAAGCATGACGCAGTTTGGATAGATTGGATTACTTGGACGTTACGCTAGCTCAATTTTCAATACTGTTACAAGTTTTGACACAGAAATAGATACGATAAAGCATCCAAGTAATACAATCTATCCTGAACTGCATGATGTCATGCATTATGCTTTGTTTATAAGCATTTACTCAATGAGCAACAATGATCAGATTAGAATGATCATATTAACTGGTTGATCAACTTGACATGTCTGCACTAAATTTTGCGTAACTTTTGATTTAGAGCTCAGAATGGCACGAATCCAATGCCCACGTTAAGCTAGCTCAAGTTTCTATAATGTGATAAAATTTGAGAAAGAAATAGATATGACAAAGCGTCCAAGCTATCCAATCTATCCTGATCTAAGTGATGCCATACATTATGCTTCATTTATTAGCCTCTACTCAATGAGCACCAATGGTCAGTTAATAATGATCATTTTCACTGCCAATCAACTTGACATGTCCACAAAAAAGCTTTTGTAACTTCTGATTTAGAGCTCAGAATTACACGAATCTAATTCTCATGTTAAGCTAGCTCAATTTTCTATATTGTGAAAAGTTTTTAAACAGAAATAGATATGCAAAACGTCCAAGTAATTCAGTCTATCCAAAACAACATGATGCCATGCATTGTGCTTCATATATAATCCTTTACTCAATGAGCGTCAATGATCAGTTTAGAATGATCATTTTAACTGGTCGATCAACTTGACATGTCTGCACTAAATCGTCCGTAACTTTTTATTTATATCTCAAAATGACAAGAATCCAATGCCCACTTTATGCTAGCTCAATTTTCTATGTTGTTACAAGTTTTGAGATAGAAATCGATATGACAAAACATCCAAGTAATACAATCTATCTAAAACTGCTTGATGTCATGCATTATTCTTTATTTATAAGCCTTAACTCAATGAGCATCAATGAACAGTTTATTACAATCATATTTACTGGTCGATCAATTTGAGATGTCTGCACTAAATCGTCCGTAACTTTTAATTTAGACCTCCGAATGACACGGATCCAATGCCCACATTAAGCTAGCTCAAGTTTCAATATTTTGACAAAATTTTAGAAAGAAATAGATATGACAAATCGTCCAAGTTATCCAATCCATCCCGAACAGTGAGATGCCATGCATTATGCTTCATTCATAAACCTCTACTCAATGAGCACCAATGATCAGTTAAGAATGATCATTTTAACTGGCCGACCAACTTGACATGTCCGCACTAAATCGTCCGTAACTTTTGATTTAGAGCATAGAATAACACAAATCAAAAGCCCATGTTAAGCTAGCTTAATTTTATATATTGTGATAAATTATTAAGATAGAAATAGATACGGAAAAAGTCCAAATAATCCAATCTATCCAAACTGTGTGATTGCCATGCACTGTGTTTTACTTATAAGCCTTTACTCAACGAGCATCAGTGATAACTGTAGAATGATCATTTTAACTAGCTGAACAACTTGACATGTATGCACTAATCGTCCGTAACTTTTGATTTCTTGCTCAGAATGACACGAATCCAATGCCCACGTTAAGCTAGACCAATTTTCTATATTGTGTCAAAATTTGAGATAGAAATAGATATGAAAAAGCGTCCAAGTTATCCAATCTATCCCAAATTGCGTGATGCCATGCATTATTCTTCATTTATAAGCCTCTACTCAATGAGCACCAATGATAAGTTAAGAATGTTCATTTTAACTGCCAATCAACTTGACATGTCCACATTAAATCTTTCGTAACTTATGATTTAGAGCTCAGAATGACACAAATCCAAAACCCACGTTAAGCTAGCTGAATTTTCTAAATTATGAGAAAATGTGAGATAGAAATAGATACGCAAAGCTTCCAAGTAATACAATCTATCCAAAATTACGTGATTCCATGCATTGTGCTTCATTTATAATACTTTACTCAATGAGCACCAATGATTAGTTTAGAATGATCATTTTAACTGGTCGATGAACTTGACATGTTTGCAATAACTGGTCTGTAACAATTTATTTATAGCTCAGAATGACACGAATCCAATGCCCACGTTAAGGTTGCTCAATTTTCTATATTGTTACAAGTTTTGAGACAGAAATAGATATGACAAAGCGTCCAAATAATCCAATCTATACAAACTGCGTGATGTCATGCGTTGTGCTTTATTTATAAGCCTTTACTCAATGAGCATCAATGATCAGTTTAGAATGATCATTTTAACTGGTTGATCAACTTGACATGTCTGCACTAAATCGTCCGTAACTTTTGATTTATAGCTCAGAATGACGTGAATCCAATGCCCACATTAAGCTACCTCAATTTTCTATATTATGGCAAAATTTGAGATAGAAATAGATATGACAAAGCGTACAAGTTATCCAATCTATCTCGAACTGCATGATATCATGCATTATTCATCATTTATAAGCCTCTAATCAATGATCGCCAATGATCAGTTAAGAATGATCATTTTAACTGGCCGATGAACTTTACATGTCCGCACTTAATCATCCGTAATGTTTGATTTAGAGCTTAGAATGACACAAATCCAAAGCCAACGTTAAGCTAGCTCAATTTTCTATATTGTGATAAAATATAGAGTAATGACCTAGAATGACCCACATTCATCCTGTAATCACCCAAATGACCCCATTTTATGCAACATTACTCATATGACCCAAAACTTGGGTTAAAAGTCATTAAAACCATGATAACACGATTTGTTTACAATTATGCTATTATGTATTGAAAAAAAAAAATTAAATAAGTAATTATATCTACGGTCGTGTCTTTTCAGTCATTGGTCGTGTCTTTTCAGTTTTAATAAATGTTATCCAAACCCTAATAAACCTTTCACCATTTTGACTTACAATTTCCGAAACAAGAAAACTCTTTCACCATTCTTGGTGACATTTTCGTGTTTATACGTGTTTGTGTTCATTTTCGGTGACATTTTCATGTTTCCTCACAGTGGTGTTCGTTCTCTGCGACTTCCAGTGTTTCTTCCGTTGAGTTTCGCCGACTTTGTGCTAGTTTGAACTTTTATTTTCTAGTTTTCCGTCGTGGTAAGTCGTCTCTTCCAGCTTAACATTCGCCATCTCTGGTATATTTTTCATATTTTCTTGCATGCATTATGTAAAAATCATTTTCTGACATAAATCAACAAAACATTCGAAATCAAAACCCTATTCTCTTTCGTTATTAACATATACATTGTTTGTTGTAGATTTTGTGAAAATCCGACACGGAATCCGGTAAGTTTTCATTCATTTAGATTAAACTACAATTTTCAAATTTCCCGCGTATTGAGAAATATATTGAGATGGTGGCAGACTTATTTGTATATATGGCAGGTTTTTTGTATATATGGTAGATTTAGTTTACTTTAATGACAAATTTATTTTGCTTTGATGGCAAACTTATTTGGCTTTGGTGTCAGATTTTTTTTAGATTATAGGTTGTAAATAGAACCGATTTTTTGGCAGATTTACAGTTCTTTTATAGCAGATTTACAATTTTTATAGCAGATTTAATCGATATTTCATGAATCCCTTCAATTTTTGGTGGGAAATTTTATGTATTTTTGACGGTAGACATGTTTTGATATGATGGCAGATTTATTACTTTTGATACTGTTGAATATTGGTAGAAGATATAATGGATATTATTGACAGATTTACGTATTTCATGAACAAATAAATCACTGATTATAGTACTTTTGTGGCAAACTTATTAAAGATAGTGTTGGTAGATTTACTGAATATTTCACAACAGATAGTCATGGCATACTTATTTATATTGAATGACAAACTTATTTCTATTTAATGGCAGACTTATTGTTCAAAAAATTTTCTGTTAGGTATGAAGAATTCAGTGAAGAAGAATTACCCCATGCGTCTTTATCCAGAGGGTAAAGCGCCAATTCAAAACCAGAGTATGAACCACCACTGTTTTCTGTCCAACTTAGAATCGATAGAGGAAGCAGTTGGTGTTGATGTTTGGAATTTCCTGAGAAATTCAGCAGTTGGTGTTGATATTTGGAATTTCCTGAGAAATTCAGCAGTTGGTGTTTCTAACAAGCTAAAAGAAACATAGTTCATTTGCTCTGCGAAAGTTGTTCATTACTTCCTAACTCAGCAGTTGGCGATTGAGGGAAGAAATGAGATGTGGTCCTTGATAAGTGGTCGTCCAATCAGGTTTTTGCTCTACGAATTTTCTGAAATCATAGGTCTAAACTGTGATGAAATTGTTTCCAATGATTGGGATGTTGACCATAGAGAGTTTTGGGAAGAACTTAAAATTTCTAGTGTTGAAGGTCCTAGCCTTAGCCATCTGCTACAGGTGTTGGACGAATGTAAGAATTGGAGTTTTGAGAAGAGGACAATGATAGGCTGCTTTGCCATTTTGTCTGTTGGGGTGTATGGCATTTCTTCTAACAGCAAAATTCCTTTGAATACTACTAAAAGAGTGTTTGATGTTGAGAGGTTTGATAGTTATCCTTGGGGTCGTGTTGCTTTTACAAGTTTGATTGAGTCTGTCAAAATGATTGTATTTGATGTAAATAAGACGTACACAATACATGGATGTGTTCATGCTTTGCTGATTTGGGCATACGAATCAGTTCCTGGATTGGGTGAGTTGTATGGAAACAAAAAGAAACACAAAAGAAGTTCCTCTTCTTTCTTGGGGTGGATCCCGTAAAAGGTTTGAGTTTGATGATATTATCGCTGGAGAAAAGAAAGCTCACAATGAGTTATGTCTCAGGCATTTAATTAGAAAAGAAGAAGAAGAGATATAACCCAAATGGGATAATGAAGAAGAAGATCCAAAGCTGGACAATTTGATCATGGATATATTGCATGATCGATTGGATGAAACCACATGTGATCAAGTAGATTCTCAAGTTTCTATATTGTGAGAAATTTTGAGAAATAAATAAATATAACAAACCCTCAAGTTATCCAATATATCCCGAACTACCTGATGCCATGCATTATGCTTCATTTATAAGCCTCAACTCAATAAGCACCAATGATTAGTTAAGAATGATCATCTTAACTGGCCGATCAACTTGACATGTTTACATTTAATCATCCCTAACTTTTGATTTAGAGCTCAGAATGACACGAAACAAATGCCCACGTTAAGTTAGCTCAAGTTTCTATATTGTGACAAAATTTGAGACAGAGATAGATACGAGAAAGCCTCCAAGTAATCCAATATATCCAAAACTGCCTGATGTCATGCATTATGCTTCATTTATAGGCCTCAACTCAACAAGCACCAATGATCAGTTAAGAATGATCATCTTAACTTGGCGATAAACTTGACATGTTTACACCTAATCGTCCCTAACTTTTGATTTAGAGCTCAGAATGACACGAAACCAGTGCCCACGTTAAGCTAGCTCAAGTTTCTTTAATGTGACAAAATTTGAGATAGAAATAGATACAAGAAAACGTCCAAGTAATCCAATTTATCCAAAACTATGTGATGCCATACATTGTGTTTTATTTATAAGCTTTTACTCAATGAGCATCAATGATTAGTTTAGAATGATCATTTCAACTGGCCAATCAACTTGACATTTTTGCACTAGATTGTCCGTAAATTTTCATTTGTAGCTCAGAAAGACATCAATCCGCTGCACACGTTAAGCTAGCTTAGTTTTCTATATTGTGATAAAATTTAAGACTAAAATTGCTTCGAAAAATCCTCCAAGAAATCAAATCTATCAAAAACTGCGTAATGTCATGCATGATGCTTCATTTATAAGCCTTTACTCCTTGAGCACCAGTGATCAGTTTAGAATGATCAAATTAGCTGGTCGATAACTATGACATGTTTGCACTAAATCGTGTGTAATTTTGGTTTTAGAGCTCAGAATGACACGAATCCAGTGCCCACAATAAGCTAGATCAAGTTTCTATATTGTGACAAAATTTGAGATGGATTACGACAAAGCGTCCAAGCTATCCAATCTGTATCAAACTGCATGATGCCATGCATTATGCTTCATTTATATGCCTCAACTCAATAAGCACCAGTGATCAGTTAAGAATGATCATTTTAACTTGCCGATCAACTTGACATGTTCGCACTAAATCGTCTATAACTTTTGATTTATAGTTTAGAATTACACGAATCCAATGCACACGTTAAGCTAGCTCAATTTTCTATAATGTGACAAAATTAGAGATAGACATAGAAATAACAAAGCATCTAAGTTATCCAATCTATCCGCTATGTTGAATGTATTTTTGTCTCAAATGTTGTCACAATATAGAAAATTGAGCTAGCTTAACATGTGCAATGGATTCGTGTCATTCTGAGCTATAAATTAAATATTTTGGACGATTTGGTACAGACATGTCAAGTTGATCAGGCAGTTAAAATGATCCATTCCAAAATGATCATTGATACTCATTGAGTAAAGGCTTATAAATGGAGCACAATGCATGGCATCATGCAGTTTGAGATTGATTGGATTACTTGGATGCTTTATCGTATCTATTTCTGTCATAATTTTATCACAATATAGAAAATTGAGCCGTATCTATTTATGTCTCAAATTTTGTCACAATAAAGAAAATTGAACAAGATTAACATGGGCATTGGGTTCGTGTCATTCTGAGCTATAAATCAAAAGTTATGGACGATATAGTGCAGACATGAGAAGTTGATCGGCCAGTTTAAATGATCATTCTAAACTGATCATTGATGCTCATTGAGTAAAGGCTTATAACTGAAACACAATGCAAGGCATGACGCAGTTTGGATAGATTGGATTACTTGGACGTTACGCTAGCTCAATTTTCAATACTGTTACAAGTTTTGACACAGAAATAGATACGATAAAGCATCCAAGTAATACAATCTATCCTGAACTGCATGATGTCATGCATTATGCTTTGTTTATAAGCATTTACTCAATGAGCAACAATGATCAGATTAGAATGATCATATTAACTGGTTAATCAACTTGACATGTCTGCACTAAATTTTGCGTAACTTTTGATTTAGAGCTCGGAATGGCACGAATCCAATGCCCACGTTAAGCTAGCTCAAGTTTCTATAATGTGACAAAATTTGAGAAAGAAATAGATATGACAAAGCGTCCAAGCTATCCAATCTATCCTGATCTAAGTGATGCCATACATTATGCTTCATTTATTAGCCTCTACTCAATGAGCACCAATGGTCAGTTAATAATGATCATTTTCACTGCCAATCAACTTGACATGTCCACAAAAAAGCTTTTGTAACTTCTGATTTAGAGCTCAGAATTACACGAATCTAATTCTCATGTTAAGCTAGCTCAATTTTCTATATTGTGAAAAGTTTTTAAACAGAAATAGATATGCAAAACGTCCAAGTAATTCAGTCTATCCAAAACAACATGATGCCATGCATTGTGCTTCATATATAATCCTTTACTCAATGAGCGTCAATGATCAGTTTAGAATGATCATTTTAACTGATCGATCAACTTGACATGTCTGCACTAAATCGTCCGTAACTTTTTATCTATATCTCAAAATGACAAGAATCCAATGCCCACTTTATGCTAGCTCAATTTTCTATGTTGTTACAAGTTTTGAGATAGAAATCGATATGACAAAACATCCAAGTAATACAATCTATCTAAAACTGCTTGATGTCATGCATTATTCTTTATTTATAAGCCTTAACTCAATGAGCATCAATGAACAGTTTATTACAATCATATTTACTGGTCGATCAATTTGAGATGTCTGCACTAAATCGTCCGTAACTTTTAATTTAGACCTCCGAATGACACGGATCCAATGCCCACATTAAGCTAGCTCAAGTTTCAATATTTTGCCAAAATTTTAGAAAGAAATAGATATGACAAATCGTCCAAGTTATCCAATCCATCCCGAACAGTGAGATGCCATGCATTATGCTTCATTCATAAACCTCTACTCAATGAGCACCAATGATCAGTTAAGAATGATCATTTTAACTGGCCGACCAACTTGACATGTCCGCACTAAATCGTCCGTAACTTTTGATTTAGAGCATAGAATAACACAAATCAAAAGCCCATGTTAAGCTAGCTTAATTTTATATATTGTGATAAATTATTAAGATAGAAATAGATACGGAAAAAGTCCAAATAATCCAATCTATCCACACTGTGTGATTGCCATGCACTATGTTTTACTTATAAGCCTTTACTCAACGAGCATCAGTGATAACTGTAGAATGATCATTTTAACTAGCTGAACAACTTGACATGTATGCACTAATCGTCCGTAACTTTTGATTTCTTGCTCAGAATGACACGAATCCAATGCCCACGTTAAGCTAGACCAATTTTCTATATTGTGTCAAAATTTGAGATAGAAATAGATATGAAAAAGCGTCCAAGTTATCCAATCTATCCCAAATTGCGTGATGCCATGCATTATTCTTCATTTATAAGCCTCTACTCAATGAGCACCAATGATAAGTTAAGAATGTTCATTTTAACTGCCAATCAACTTGACATGTCCACATTAAATCTTTCGTAACTTATGATTTAGTGCTCAGAATGACACAAATCCAAAACCCACGTTAAGCTAGCTGAATTTTCTAAATTATGAGAAAATGTGAGATAGAAATAGATACAAAGCTTCCAAGTAATACAATCTATCCAAAATTACGTGATTCCATGCATTGTGCTTCATTTATAATACTTTACTCAATGAGCACCAATGATTAGTTTAGAATGATCATTTTAACTGGTCGATGAACTTGACATGTTTGCAATAACTGGTCTGTAACAATTTATTTATAGCTCAGAATGACACGAATCCAATGCCCACGTTAAGGTTGCTCAATTTTCTATATTGTTACAAGTTTTGAGACAGAAATAGATATGACAAAGCGTCCAAATAATCCAATCTATACAAACTGCGTGATGTCATGCGTTGTGCTTTATTTATAAGCCTTTACTCAATGAGCATCAATGATCAGTTTAGAATGATCATTTTAACTGCTTGATCAACTTGACATGTCTGCACTAAATCGTCCGTAACTTTTGATTTATAGCTCAGAATGACGTGAATCCAATGCCCACATTAAGCTACCTCAATTTTCTATATTATGGCAAAATTTGAGATAGAAATAGATATGACAAAGCGTACAAGTTATCCAATCTATCTCGAACTGCATGATATCATGCATTATTCATCATTTATAAGCCTCTAATCAATGATCACCAATGATCAGTTAAGAATGATCATTTTAACTGGCCGATGAACTTTACATGTCCGCACTTAATCATCCGTAATGTTTGATTTAGAGCTTAGAATGACACAAATCCAAAGCCAACGTTAAGCTAGCTCAATTTTCTATATTGTGATAAAATATAGAGTAATGACCTAGAATGACCCACATTCATCCTGTAATCACTCAAATGACCCCATTTTATGCAACATTACTCATATGACCCAAAACTTGGGTTAAAAGTCATTAAAACCATGATAACACGATTTGTTTACAATTATGCTATTATGTATTGAAAAAAAAATAATAAAATTAAATAAGTAATTATATCTACGGTCGTGTCTTTTCAGTCATTGGTCGTGTCTTTTCAGTTTTAATAAATGTTATCCAAACCCTAATAAACCTTTCACCATTTTGACTTACAATTTCCGAAACAAGAAAACTCTTTCACCATTCTTGGTGACATTTTCGTGTTTATACGTGTTTGTGTTCATTTTCGGTGACATTTTCATGTTTCCTCACAGTGGTGTTGGTTCTCTGCGACTTCCAGTGTTTCTTCCGTTGAGTTTCGCCGACTTTGTGCTAGTTTGAACTTTTATTTTCTAGTTTTCCGTCGTGGTAAGTCGTCTCTTCCAGCTTAACATTCGCCATCTCTGGTATATTTTTCATATTTTCTTGCATGCATTATGTAAAAATCATTTTCTGACATAAATCAACAAAACATTCGAAATCAAAACCCTATTCTCTTTCGTTATTAACATATACATTGTTTGTTGTAGATTTTGTGAAAATCCGACACGGAATCCGGTAAGTTTTCATTCATTTAGATTAAACTACAATTTTCAAATTTCCCGCGTATTGAGAAATATATTGAGATGGTGGCAGACTTATTTGTATATATGGCAGGTTTTTTGTATATATGGTAGATTTAGTTTACTTTAATGACAAATTTATTTTGCTTTGATGGCAAACTTATTTGGCTTTGGTGTCAGATTTTTTTTAGATTATAGGTTGTAAATAGAACCGATTTTTTGGCAGATTTACAGTTCTTTTATAGCAGATTTACAATTTTTATAGCAGATTTAATCGATATTTCATGAATCCCTTCAATTTTTGGTGGGAAATTTTATGTATTTTTGACGGTAGACATGTTTTGATATGATGGCAGATTTATTACTTTTGATACTGTTGAATATTGGTAGAAGATATAATGGATATTATTGACAGATTTACGTATTTCATGAACAAATAAATCACTGATTATAGTACTTTTGTGGCAAACTTATTAAAGATAGTGTTGGTAGATTTACTGAATATTTCACAACAGATAGTCATGGCATACTTATTTATATTGAATGACAAACTTATTTCTATTTAATGGCAGACTTATTGTTCAAAAAATTTTCTGTTAGGTATGAAGAATTCAGTGAAGAAGAATTACCCCATGCGTCTTTATCCAGAGGGTAAAGCGCCAATTCAAAACCAGAGTATGAACCACCACTGTTTTCTGTCCAACTTAGAATCGATAGAGGAAGCAGTTGGTGTTGATGTTTGGAATTTCCTGAGAAATTCAGCAGTTGGTGTTGATATTTGGAATTTCCTAAGAAATTCAGCAGTTGGTGTTGATATTTGGAATTTCCTGAGAAATTTAGCAGTTGGTGTTTCTAACAAGCTAAAAGAAACATAGTTCATTTGCTCTGCGAAAGTTGTCCATTACTTCCTAACTCAGCAGTTGGCGATTGAGGGAAGAAATGAGATGTGGTCCTTGATAAGTGGTCGTCCAATCAGGTTTTTGCTCTACGAATTTTCTGAAATCATAGGTCTAAACTGTGATGAAATTGTTTCCAATGATTGGGATGTTGACCATAGAGAGTTTTGGGAAGAACTTAAAATTTCTAGTGTTGAAGGTCCTAGCCTTAGCCATCTGCTACAGGTGTTGGACGAATGTAAGAATTGGAGTTTTGAGAAGAGGACAATGATAGGCTGCTTTGCCATTTTGTCTGTTGGGGTGTATGGCATTTCTTCTAACAGCAAAATTCCTTTGAATACTACTAAAAGAGTGTTTGATGTTGAGAGGTTTGATAGTTATCCTTGGGGTCGTGTTGCTTTTACAAGTTTGATTGAGTCTGTCAAAATGATTGTATTTGATGTAAAGAAGACGTACACAATACATGGATGTGTTCATGCTTTGCTGATTTGGGCATACGAATCAGTTCCTGGATTGGGTGAGTTGTATGGAAACAAAAAGAAACACAAAAGAAGTTCCTCTTCTTTCTTGGGGTGGATCCCGTAAAAGGTTTGAGTTTGATGATATTATCGCTGGAGAAAAGAAAGCTCACAATGAGTTATGTCTCAGGCATTTAATTAGAAAAGAAGAAGAAGAGATATAACCCAAATGGGATAATGAAGAAGAAGATCCAAAGCTGGACAATTTGATCATGGATATACTGCATGATCGATTGGATGAAACCACATGTGATCAAGTAGATTCTCAAGTTTCTATATTGTGAGAAATTTTGAGAAATAAATAAATATAACAAACCCTCAAGTTATCCAATATATCCCGAACTACCTGATGCCATGCATTATGCTTCATTTATAAGCCTCAACTCAATAAGCACCAATGATTAGTTAAGAATGATCATCTTAACTGGCCGATCAACTTGACATGTTTACATTTAATCATCCCTAACTTTTGATTTAGAGCTCAGAATGACACGAAACAAATGCCCACGTTAAGTTAGCTCAAGTTTCTATATTGTGACAAAATTTGAGACAGAGATAGATACGAGAAAGCCTCCAAGTAATCCAATATATCCAAAACTGCCTGATGTCATGCATTATGCTTCATTTATAGGCCTCAACTCAACAAGCACCAATGATCAGTTAAGAATGATCATCTTAACTGGGCGATAAACTTGACATGTTTACACCTAATCGTCCCTAACTTTTGATTTAGAGCTCAGAATGACACGAAACCAGTGCCCACGTTAAGCTAGCTCAAGTTTCTTTAATGTGACAAAATTTGAGATAGAAATAGATACAAGAAAACGTCCAAGTAATCCAATTTATCCAAAACTATGTGATGCCATACATTGTGTTTTATTTATAAGCTTTTACTCAATGAGCATCAATGATTAGTTTAGAATGATCATTTCAACTGGCCAATCAACTTGACATTTTTGCACTAGATTGTCCGTAAATTTTGATTTATAGCTTAGAAAGACATGAGCTAGCTTAGTTTTCTATATTGTGATAAAATTTAAGACTAAAATTGCTTCGAAAATCCTCCAAGAAATCAAATCTATCAAAAACTGCGTAATGTCATGCATGATGCTTCATTTATAAGCCTTTACTCCTTGAGCACCAGTGATCAGTTTAGAATGATCAAATTAGCTGGTCGATAACTATGACATGTTTGCACTAAATCGTGTGTAATTTTTGTTTTAGAGCTCAGAATGACACGAATCCAGTGCCCACAATAAGCTAGATCAAGTTTCTATATTGTGACAAAATTTGAGACAGAATACGACAAAGCGTCCAAGCTATCCAATCTGTATCAAACTGCATGATGCCATGCATTATGCTTCATTTATATGCCTCAACTCAATAAGCACCAGTGATCAGTTAAGAATGATCATTTTAACTTGCCGATCAACTTGACATGTTCGCACTAAATCGTCTGTAACTTTTGATTTATAGTTTAGAATGACACGAATCCAATGCACACGTTAAGCTAGCTCAATTTTCTATAATGTGACAAAATTAGAGATAGACATAGAAATAACAAAGCATCTAAGTTATCCAATCTATCCGCTATGTTGAATGTATTTTTGTCTCAAATGTTGTCACAATATTGAAAATTGAGCTAGCTTAACATGTACAATGGATTCGTGTCATTCTGAGCTATAAATCAAATATTTTGGACGATTTGGTACAAACATGTCAAGTTGATCAGGCAGTTAAAATGATCCATTCCAAAATGATCATTGATACTCATTGAGTAAAGGCTTATAAATGGAGCACAATGCATGGCATCATGCAGTTTGAGATTGATTGGATTACTTGGATGCTTTATCGTATCTATTTCTGTCATAATTTTATCACAATATAGAAAATTGAGTCGTATCTATTTATGTCTCAAATTTTGTCACAATAAAGAAAATTGAACAAGATTAACATGGGCATTGGGTTCGTGTCATTCTGAGCTATAAATCAAAAGTTATGGACGATATAGTGAAGACATGAGAAGTTGATCGGCCAGTTTAAATGATCATTCTAAACTGATCATTGATGCTCATTGAGTAAAGGCTTATAACTGAAACACAATGCAAGGCATGACGCAGTTTGGATAGATTGGATTACTTGGACGTTACGCTAGCTCAATTTTCAATACTGTTACAAGTTTTGACACAGAAATAGATACGATAAAGCATCCAAGTAATACAATCTATCCTGAACTGCATGATGTCATGCATTATGCTTTGTTTATAAGCATTTACTCAATGAGCAACAATGATCAGATTAGAATGATCATATTAACTGGTTGATCAACTTGACATGTCTGCACTAAATTTTGCGTAACTTTTGATTTAGAGCTCAGAATGGCACGAATCCAATGCCCACGTTAAGCTAGCTCAAGTTTCTATAATGTGATAAAATTTGAGAAAGAAATAGATATGACAAAGCGTCCAAGCTATCCAATCTATCCTGATCTAAGTGATGCCATACATTATGCTTCATTTATTAGCCTCTACTCAATGAGCACCAATGGTCAGTTAATAATGATCATTTTCACTGCCAATCAACTTGACATGTCCACAAAAAAGCTTTTGTAACTTCTGATTTAGAGCTCAGAATTACACGAATCTAATTCTCATGTTAAGCTAGCTCAATTTTCTATATTGTGAAAAGTTTTTAAACAGAAATAGATATGCAAAACGTCCAAGTAATTCAGTCTATCCAAAACAACATGATGCCATGCATTGTGCTTCATATATAATCCTTTACTCAATGAGCGTCAATGATCAGTTTAGAATGATCATTTTAACTGGTCGATCAACTTGACATGTCTGCACTAAATCGTCCGTAACTTTTTATTTATATCTCAAAATGACAAGAATCCAATGCCCACTTTATGCTAGCTCAATTTTCTATGTTGTTACAAGTTTTGAGATAGAAATCGATATGACAAAACATCCAAGTAATACAATCTATCTAAAACTGCTTGATGTCATGCATTATTCTTTATTTATAAGCCTTAACTCAATGAGCATCAATGAACAGTTTATTACAATCATATTTACTGGTCGATCAATTTGAGATGTCTGCACTAAATCGTCCGTAACTTTTAATTTAGACCTCCGAATGACACGGATCCAATGCCCACATTAAGCTAGCTCAAGTTTCAATATTTTGACAAAATTTTAGAAAGAAATAGATATGACAAATCGTCCAAGTTATCCAATCCATCCCGAACAGTGAGATGCCATGCATTACGCTACATTCATAAACCTCTACTCAATGAGCACCAATGATCAGTTAAGAATGATCATTTTAACTGGCCGACCAACTTGACATGTCCGCACTAAATCGTCTGTAACTTTTGATTTAGAGCATAGAATAACACAAATCAAAAGCCCATGTTAAGCTAGCTTAATTTTATATATTGTGATAAATTATTAAGATAGAAATAGATACGGAAAAAGTCCAAATAATCTAATCTATCCAAACTGTGTGATTGCCATGCACTATGTTTTACTTATAAGCCTTTACTCAACGAGCATCAGTGATAACTGTAGAATGATCATTTTAACTAGCTGAACAACTTGACATGTATGCACTAATCGTCCGTAGCTTTTGATTTCTTGCTCAGAATGACACGAATCCAATGCCCACGTTAAGCTAGACCAATTTTCTATATTGTGTCAAAATTTGAGATAGAAATAGATATGAAAAAGCGTCCAAGTTATCCAATCTATCCCAAATTGCGTGATGCCATGCATTATTCTTCATTTATAAGCCTCTACTCAATGAGCACCAATGATAAGTTAAGAATGTTCATTTTAACTGCCAATCAACTTGACATGTCCACATTAAATCTTTCGTAACTTATGATTTAGAGCTCAGAATGACACAAATCCAAAACCCACGTTAAGCTAGCTGAATTTTCTTAATTATGAGAAAATGTGAGATAGAAATAGATACGCAAAGCTTCCAAGTAATACAATCTATCCAAAATTACGTGATTCCATGCATTGTGCTTCATTTATAATACTTTACTCAATGAGCACCAATGAATAGTTTAGAATGATCATTTTAACTGGTCGATGAACTTGACATGTTTGCAATAGCTGGTCTGTAACAATTTATTTATAGCTCAGAATGACAAGAATCCAATGCCCACGTTAAGGTAGCTCAATTTTCTATATTGTTACAAGTTTTGAGACAGAAATAGATACGACAAAGCGTCCAAATAATCCAATCTATACAAACTGCGTGATGTCATGCGTTGTGCTTTATTTATAAGCCTTTACTCAATGAGCATCAATGATCAGTTTAGAATGATCATTTTAACTGGTTGATCAACTTGACATGTCTGCACTAAATCGTCCGTAACTTTTGATTTATAGCTCAGAATGACGTGAATCCAATGCCCACATTAAGCTACCTCAATTTTCTATATTATGGAAAAATTTGAGATAGAAATAGATATGACAAAGCGTACAAGTTATCCAATCTATCTCGAACTGCATGATATCATGCATTATTCATCATTTATAAGCCTCTAATCAATGATCGCCAATGATCAGTTAAGAATGATCATTTTAACTGGCCGATGAACTTTACATGTCCGCACTTAATCATCCGTAATGTTTGATTTAGAGCTTAGAATGACACAAATCCAAAGCCAACGTTAAGCTAGCTCAATTTTCTATATTGTGATAAAATATAGAGTAATGACCTAGAATGACCCACATTCATCCTGTAATCACCCAAATGACCCCATTATATGCAACATTACTCATATGACCCAAAACTTGGGTTAAAAGTCATTAAAACCATGATAACACGATTTGTTTACAATTATGCTATTATGTATTGAAAAAAAAATAATAAAATTAAATAAGTAATTATATCTACGGTCGTGTCTTTTCAGTCATTGGTCGTGTCTTTTCAGTTTTAATAAATGTTATCCAAACCCTAATAAACCTTTCACCATTTTGACTTACAATTTCCGAAACAAGAAAACTCTTTCACCATTCTTGGTGACATTTTCGTGTTTATACGTGTTTGTGTTCATTTTCGGTGACATTTTCATGTTTCCTCACAGTGGTGTTGGTTCTCTGCGACTTCCAGTGTTTCTTCCGTTGAGTTTCGCCGACTTTGTGCTAGTTTGAACTTTTATTTTCTAGTTTTCCGTCGTGGTAAGTCGTCTCTTCCAGCTTAACATTCGCCATCTCTGGTATATTTTTCATATTTTCTTGCATGCATTATGTAAAAATCATTTTCTGACATAAATCAACAAAACATTCGAAATCAAAACCCTAATCTCTTTCGTTATTAACATATACATTGTTTGTTGTAGATTTTGTGAAAATCCGACACGGAATCCGGTAAGTTTTCATTCATTTAGATTAAACTACAGTTTTCAAATTTCCCGCGTATTGAGAAATATATTGAGATGGTGGCAGACTTATTTGTATATATGGCAGGTTTTTTGTATATATGGTAGATTTAGTTTACTTTAATGACAAATTTATTTTGCTTTGATGGCAAACTTATTTGGCTTTGGTGTCAGATTTTTTTTAGATTATAGGTTGTAAATAGAACCGATTTTTTGGCAGATTTACAGTTCTTTTATAGCAGATTTACAATTTTTATAGCAGATTTAATCGATATTTCATGAATCCCTTCAATTTTTGGTGGGAAATTTTATGTATTTTTGACGGTAGACATGTTTTGATATGATGGCAGATTTATTACTTTTGATACTGTTGAATATTGGTAGAAGATATAATGGATATTATTGACAGATTTACGTATTTCGTGAACAAATAAATCACTGATTAAAGTACTTTTGTGGCAAACTTATTAAAGATAGTGTTGGTAGATTTACTGAATATTTCACAACAGATAGTCATGGCATACTTATTTATATTGAATGACAAACTTATTTCTATTTAATGGCAGACTTATTGTTCAAAAAATTTTCTGTTAGGTATGAAGAATTCAGTGAAGAAGAATTACCCCATGCGTCTTTATCCAGAGGGTAAAGCGCCAATTCAAAACCAGAGTATGAACCACCACTGTTTTCTGTCCAACTTAGAATCGATAGAGGAAGCAGTTGGTGTTGATGTTTGGAATTTCCTGAGAAATTCAGCAGTTGGTGTTGATATTTGGAATTTCCTGAGAAATTCAGCAGTTGGTGTTTCTAACAAGCTAAAAGAAACATAGTTCATTTGCTCTGCGAAAGTTGTTCATTACTTCCTAACTCAGCAGTTGGCGATTGAGGGAAGAAATGAGATGTGGTCCTTGATAAGTGGTCGTCCAATCAGGTTTTTGCTCTACGAATTTTCTGAAATCATAGGTCTAAACTGTGATGAAATTGTTTCCAATGATTGGGATGTTGACCATAGAGAGTTTTGGGAAGAACTTAAAATTTCTAGTGTTGAAGGTCCTAGCCTTAGCCATCTGCTACAGGTGTTGGACGAATGTAAGAATTGGAGTTTTGAGAAGAGGACAATGATAGGCTGCTTTGCCATTTTGTCTGTTGGGGTGTATGGCATTTCTTCTAACAGCAAAATTCCTTTGAATACTACTAAAAGAGTGTTTGATGTTGAGAGGTTTGATAGTTATCCTTGGGGTCGTGTTGCTTTTACAAGTTTGATTGAGTCTGTCAAAATGATTGTATTTGATGTAAAGAAGACGTACACAATACATGGATGTGTTCATGCTTTGCTGATTTGGGCATACGAATCAGTTCCTGGATTGGGTGAGTTGTATGGAAACAAAAAGAAACACAAAAGAAGTTCCTCTTCTTTCTTGGGGTGGATCCCGTAAAAGGTTTGAGTTTGATGATATTATCGCTGGAGAAAAGAAAGCTCACAATGAGTTATGTCTCAGGCATTTAATTAGAAAAGAAGAAGAAGAGATATAACCCAAATGGGATAATGAAGAAGAAGATCCAAAGCTGGACAATTTGATCATGGATATACTGCATGATCGATTGGATGAAACCACATGTGATCAAGTAGATTCTCAAGTTTCTATATTGTGAGAAATTTTGAGAAATAAATAAATATAACAAACCCTCAAGTTATCCAATATATCCCGAACTACCTGATGCCATGCATTATGCTTCATTTATAAGCCTCAACTCAATAAGCACCAATGATTAGTTAAGAATGATCATCTTAACTAGCCGATCAACTTGACATGTTTACATTTAATCATCCCTAACTTTTGATTTAGAGCTCAGAATGACACGAAACAAATGCCCACGTTAAGTTAGCTCAAGTTTCTATATTGTGACAAAATTTGAGACAGAGATAGATACGAGAAAGCCTCCAAGTAATCCAATATATCCAAAACTGCCTGATGTCATGCATTATGCTTCATTTATAGGCCTCAACTCAACAAGCACCAATGATCAGTTAAGAATGATCATCTTGGGGTTTCGGCCAATTCATACATGAAGTTTGACCCGTAGTTACGATTCGATAACGAACTTTGTTGCTGTGCAGTTTCATACATGAACTTAGTGTTTTATCCCGTAACATGCATTGACTTGACGGTGTTAGTCAAACCGTTAAAAATTTGCTTAGTCAGATAATAGATGTTTAAATAAATTTAATTAATTATTTAACTATTAACCGAAACTCGGAAGCGAACATCAAGGTTTCTTTGACGGTGAGCATCGGAAAAAGGAGATCATCTTGCATTACATAAGCCGATATCACATTCAGTAATCGAGATTCCAAAAACTTCTCCCCATTTAGTGTCACAAAGCCTCGCAAACTCCCCTCCGAAACCCTCCCCGCCAATGCATCGATCAACGTGGATTTCCCCGCTCCGCTTGCACCGAGAACGGCGAGAATATCCCCGTTGTAAGCTTCCCCGGAAACATCATCGAGTAGAGTCTTCACCGAATGGGAACCTTGCCGAGAGAAATCAAACCGCCGACGAAGTGTGACATCATATTGGAGGTTGTTAAATGCTAGAACGAACGGCACAGGTCGTATGTGTAGTGATTCGACGTAGTGAAGACGCCGAGATTGGTCAAAGTTATCGCTTTTGCGCTTCTCTCAATCTCAACTATTTTCCTGTTCAACCACTTTTCAGATTCCTTCTCTTACCCATCTCTTCGTTTTCCCATCTCATCCTCCAACGCTACCCAAGCTATTCAGACTGACGTACCCTCAGACGCGGCGGCGCCATCTCCTCCGCCATCTCCTCCGCCGCGTCCGCGTCTCAAGATTTTGCCTCCTCCGCTTCCACCGACAGTGGTGAGGACGGGAATCGTCAACGAGAATGGTGCGATGTCGGATTCGTTCGAAATCGGCGGTTTCGATCCGGATTCTGTCGATGAGCTTAAATCAGCCACCGGTAATTCTTCGTCGGGAGGGGAAAAAGATGCATCTGGAGATGGTGATTCGAAATTCGGATTTCGGATTGACAAATTCAAGCTTTGTGATAAGACGAAGACAGATTACATTCCATGCTTAGACAACGAGGAAGAGATCAAAATATTAAACAGTAGTGATCGAGGGGAGAATTACGAGAGACATTGTCCTAAGCAGAGCCTTGATTGCTTGATTCCGCCTCCAAAAGGATACAAAAAACCAATCCCATGGCCACAAAGCAGAGACAAGGTGAAATTGTGTGATGAAGTAGCTTCTTTACTTTCTCCATAGCTTGTCTAGGCTCTTTTTTCTCTGCTTCTGCATTTTCTTCCGTATTTTCATTGATAATTTAGTAGTTAACAGTGTGCAAAGTCACTATCTTTATTGATGCATTGCTTCTGGCAGATATGGTTCAATAATGTGCCTCATACACGCTTAGTGGAAGATAAAGGAGGTCAAAACTGGATAAGAAGAGAGAAAGACATGTTTCTTTTCCCAAGAGGTGGAACTCAATTCATCCATGGAGCTGATCAGTATCTAAACCAGATCTCTCAGGTTTCAGTCCCCTGCATTTTTTGGGTTTTTTTGTTATTGGGTTATGTGCTTTCGTGTTGATCTTATATTCTCTTAGATTGAAATTTGCAGATGATTCCTGGCATTACTTTCGTGTTGTTTTGCGTGTTTATTAAGATGTTGTCGTGGCTGACGTGTCATCCTAGTCAGCTAGGATTAACGGTGAGTTAAACGTTGTTTATCGCTAATGTATGTTTAATACTAATTAGTCCAGTCAATGCATGTTATGGAGTCAAACACTAAGTTAATGTATGAAAGTGCACAGCAACAAAGTTCGCTTTCGAATCGTAACCACGGGTCGAAGTTTATGTATGAATTGGCCGAAACCCCTGATCATCTTAACTGGGCGATAAACTTGACATGTTTACACCTAATCGTCCCTAACTTTTGATTTAGAGCTCAGAATGACACGAAACCAGTGCCCACGTTAAGCTAGCTCAAGTTTCTTTAATGTGACAAAATTTGAGATAGAAATAGATACAAGAAAACGTCCAAGTAATCCAATTTATCCAAAACTATGTGATGCCATACATTGTGTTTTATTTATAAGCTTTTACTCAATGAGCATCAATGATTAGTTTAGAATGATCATTTCAACTGGCCAATCAACTTGACATTTTTGCACTAGATTGTCCGTAAATTTTGATTTATAGCTCAGAAAGACATGAATCCGCTGCACACGTTAAGCTAGCTTAGTTTTCTATATTGTGATAAAATTTAAGACTAAAATTGCTTCGAAAAATCCTCCAAGAAATCAAATCTATCAAAAACTGCGTAATGTCATGCATGATGCTTCATTTATAAGCCTTTACTCCTTGAGCACCAGTGATCAGTTTAGAATGATCAAATTAGCTGGTCGATAACTATGACATGTTTGCACTAAATCGTGTGTAATTTTTGTTTTAGAGCTCAGAATGACACGAATCCAGTGCCCACAATAAGCTAGATCAAGTTTCTATATTGTGACAAAATTTGAGACAGAATACGACAAAGCGTCCAAGCTATCCAATCTGTATCAAACTGCATGATGCCATGCATTATGCTTCATTTATATGCCTCAACTCAATAAGCACCAGTGATCAGTTAAGAATGATCATTTTAACTTGCCGATCAACTTGACATGTTCGCACTAAATCGTCTGTAACTTTTGATTTATAGTTTAGAATGACACGAATCCAATGCACACGTTAAGCTAGCTCAATTTTCTATAATGTGACAAAATTAGAGATAGACATAGAAATAACAAAGCATCTAAGTTATCCAATCTATCCGCTATGTTGAATGTATTTTTGTCTCAAATGTTGTCACAATATAGAAAATTGAGCTAGCTTAACATGTGCAATGGATTCGTGTCATTCTGAGCTATAAATCAAATATTTTGGACGATTTGGTACAGACATGTCAAGTTGATCAGGCAGTTAAAATGATCCATTCCAAAATGATCATTGATACTCATTGAGTAAAGGCTTATAAATGGAGCACAATGCATGGCATCATGCAGTTTGAGATTGATTGGATTACTTGGATGCTTTATCGTATCTATTTCTGTCATAATTTTATCACAATATAGAAAATTGAGCCGTATCTATTTATGTCTCAAATTTTGTCACAATAAAGAAAATTGAACAAGATTAACATGGGCATTGGGTTCGTGTCATTCTGAGCTATAAATCAAAAGTTATGGACGATATAGTGCAGACATGAGAAGTTGATCGGCCAGTTTAAATGATCATTCTAAACTGATCATTGATGCTCATTGAGTAAAGGCTTATAACTGAAACACAATGCAAGGCATGACGCAGTTTGGATAGATTGGATTACTTGGACGTTTTGTCGAATCTATTTCTGTCTCTAATTTTGTCACAATATAGAAAATTGAGCTAGCTTAACCTGGGCTTTGTATTTGTGTCATTCTGAGCTCTAAATCAAAAATTACAGATGATTTAGTGCAGACATGTCAATTTGATCAGCCAGTTAAAATGATCATTCTAAACTGATCATTGATGCTCATTGAGTAAAGGCTTATAAATGAAGCACAATGCATGATATCACACAGTTTTTGATATATTTGATTACTTGGGGAATTTCTCGAAACAGTTTTAGTCTTAAATTTTATCACTATATAGAAAATTGAGCTAGCTTAACATGGGCTTGTGATTTATGTCATTCCGAGCTATAAATAAAAAGTTACGGACGATTTAGTAAATCAAAAGTTACGGACGAAAATGATCATTCTTAACTGATCGTTGATGCTCATTGAGTAAAGGCTTATAAATTAGGCATAATGCATGGCATGACGCTGTTTTGGATAGACTGGATTACTTGGATGCTTTGTCGAATCTATTTCAGTCTCAAATTTTGTCACAATATAGAAAATATAGCTAGCTTAACGTGGACTTTGGATTTGTGTCATTTTGACCTCTAAATTAAAAGTTACGGACGCGTTAGTGCACACATGTCACGTTGATCGGTCAGTTAAAATGATCATTCTAAACTGGTCATTGATTCTCATTGGGTAATGGCTTATAAATGAAGCACAATGCATGACATCATGCAGTTTTTGATAGATTTGATTAGTTAGAGGATTTCTCGAAGCACTTTGATGAGGTCATCGGCACAACCCCCGGCCAACTACATGCAAAACGATACATGGGTGTATCTTCATGAATCCAAGCTTAACCAAGAAGCGGCCAGCCAAGATCAAACCTGGCCTATAATCCTGACTCACAGAGGACACACGGCGACATGGAGCTCACCCCAAACAAGGCCAGATCAAGTCATGCACCACACATCAAATTGGAGTTTTCGAAACTTACCATATTTGTAACTTTCCTTATATGAAAGTCTCCAAACGTTTGTTTGGCGAGCAGGAGACTTTTTGGTACTTATAGGAGCTCCCTTAAGCACTTCTAGAAGATCAAACACTCCTTGGACCAGGCGGGTCCGTCCGTGCCTTCAAATGAACCGATTGGAGCCGTTTATGGCAAATGAGATGGCCAACTGGTTTAATCACTTGCAAACCAAAACATGGCGTCCAGGAGATATTATTAAGGCCCTAAGGAAGCCCAAAATAAACCTACCATGCACCAGCCACCAGAGGATCAGACGAATCCCTTTCCTCCAAGACTTGCCATATATGTACCGAAGTGCACTCAATGTGTTCAGATTGCAATATCTCTATTCCTTGCAACTTGGGCACGTATTGAAGACTTTCCAAAGCATCCAGGATGTACCTAGACACATTGCATTCGCCCCAAAGCTCTCAAGATACAAGCATATACACTTTCCTTGTTGGCCAAACTAGACATTAATGGCCAACAGCCATATATTTTAAATGTATGATTTCCTTTTCTTCTTTTTTAGGTTTAGGACCATTGCTAGGAGCACTATATAAGCTCAGCACGACCTCATTGTAAAGATAGACCACCATTGAAATAAAAGTTGAATACAAAGTATTTTCTTCAAAGCCTTGTCTTTGAACTTGTTCTTATTCTTTAGAAACTAAGTGTGTGATTCACTTCCTTTCTATTGAAGCCACGACCAGGTTAGTTTGAGAGATTCAAACTCCCTTGGTTCACCTTTGATTGTGTGATTCAATAAAAACCCCCTCCTTTTAGTTCCCTTTCCCGCTTAAGCCAAGAGAGATTCTAGGCCTTGCGAGTCACGGCTGTACCGCTTGTGAGATTGATATTCAATCTTACATCATTTGGTATCAGAGCTAAAAGCTCCTATCCCAGGTTGTGTTCATCCAACGTTTATCATTTATCTTTTATTATTTTGTTTTGAATTTTGTTATTTACATCTTATCGAAAAACCAAAAAGTATATTTGTTCTTATTCTTCATTTGCATTGTTTCTTGTTGATTCTTGTTGTTTCTTTTGTCTCCTCTCATATAGATCTAAAAAAAACTCAAAAAAATTGTATTACATGTTTACTTAATTTTGTTCATCATAAGAAAAAAAGAAACCAAAAATATAAGCGTCACTCATTTTGTTATTTTTTAATTTAGTTACTAGTAAAGTTTTTTTTTTAAAAAAGAGAGATTCATAGAATAATTTTTCGTCTTAATTAATCTAAAATATCAAAAAAAACAAAAAAAATATTTTCTTTTAGTTTGCTTTAAAGTTAGTTTCCAAAAGAAACAAAAACAAAAACCTCAAAATATTTACTTGTATCGATTTTCCTTTTACTACTACTTATGTGTTTATATGATATATTCACTAGAGTGTAGTTTCCTTATTTGTTGATTTGGGCCTGGTATCTCTTCTTATTGTCGTGCAAGGTATAAAATTTAATAATGGAGCACTATGATGAAGAAGAAGACCCCATGAGCATACCACAAACTGATTGTAGTCTAGACAACAACTATGATCAATGCCTAAGCACCAGCGAGTGTGACTATGCAGAAGAGTCATGGAATCAATACTATTTGGAGACTGATTTTAGGGAAGAATCAGATGGAGAAAACCTTGAACCAGAACCACTGGACAATGACCAAGACTTGTCCGACATAGATGATTCTAATGGATATGAGACATGGCATGAAGACTATTCAGAATATCATTTTGACAATGAAACAGAAGTTGAAGAACTCAAACCAGAGCCACCAGACTACTATTCCACTGACAGAAGCTGGCCAAAGAAAATTACACCTTGCCACTTCGTTGTGTCAAGCCGAGTGCCAACCTACACCACTCCAACTACATCAAGGAATCAGACCAGTAAGGTATATATTTACAATTCCAAATCTCTAACCTTTTCAGGGTATAACAAGGACCCAGATGAATACCTCCGATGGGAAACCGACATGAAACAATGGCTGCGCTCAAACAACATTCCCAAAGAGGAGAAGCTTTCATATGCTGTCGATATGCTCGTTGGAGATGCCTACAATTGGTGGTTGAAGGAAAATGCATGGACCTTCTACAACAAACCAGTCCTTGATTGGGGAGACCTTAAGGCACGAATGTATAGGGAGTTGGTGAAAAAGCACGAAACACGCAGAAACATCACCACACAACCTATGCACCCAACAACATCAAGGAGTGAGATGGCTACACCAAACACGCAGCCCTTTCATAAGCCCAAGCTTGCCTAAAGCTCTGAGAATAACAACGTGTTTTCAAACACCTTAGAAGGAAAAAGGTAGCTAAGCCGATGGTCAAACCAAAAATTTACCAGCAAGTTCAAAAGCCTCAAGCCATAGCACACATGAAACAATCAAAGCCATTGATTGGAATACACGTCAAGGAAACTCCAGGTAAGTCCTCTAACAATGTGAAAACAGATGAAATTATATGCTATAGATGTCAAGAAAGAGGACACTTTGCTAAGACATGCCCAACTAGACAACTAATAACAAGCTTACAAGTAGAACTCGAAAATGTTAAGCCTAAAAGTGTTAAGGCAATAAAGGAGCTTCAATTTGAAATTTCCAGTACAAGCATAATGCACTTTTCTTTGCCAAAAGTTGTTGAAACAGGTCTAATAAAGCAAGGATTCAACAAAGATCAAGAAGACCAACCTCCTACATTAAACCGATGTTCGGAATCAAGAGGAGACCATGGAGAACCCAACACCTTGGAGGCAAAGCAAAGAAACCAGCTGCAATGGAAAGGAGTAATTTCTTCCTTTCTTATCAGGGAGCAAACGCCAGATGCACCATGGCCACATCCAAACCATATAAGGACCATAAACCGAGGTAATGCCCTAAACCCACAAGTAAATCATGGTATTAACTTGCCTTCTCTATGTGCAGGCCAAAATGTTTTGAGGGCAAAACATTTCGAAGGGGGAGGGTATGATGAGGTCATCGGAACAACCCCCGGCCAACTGCCAAGATCAAACCTGGCCTATAATCCTGACTCACAGGGGACATACGGCGACATGGAGCTCACCCCAAACAAGGCCAGATCAAGTCATGCACCATACATCAAATTGGAGTTTTCAAAACTTACCATATTTGGAACTTTCCATATATGAAAGTCTCCAAACGTTTGTTTGGCGACCAGGAGACTTTTTGGTACTTCTAGGAGCTCCCTTAAGCACTTCTAGAAGATCAAACACTCCTTGGACCAGGTGGGTCCATCCGTGCCTTCAAATGAACCGATTGTAGCTGTTTATGGCAAGTGAGATGGCCAACTGGTTTAATCACTTGCAAACCAAAACATGGCGTCCAGGAGATATTATTAAGGCCCTAAGGAAGCCCAAAATAAACCTACCATGCACCAGCCACCAGAGGATCAGGCGAATCCCTTTCCTCCAAGACTTGCCATATATGGACCGAAGTGCACTTAATGTGTTAGGATTGCAATATCTCTATTCCTTGCAACTGGGCATGTATTGAAGACTTTCCAAACTATCCAGGATGTACCTAGACACATTACATTCGCCCCAAAGCTCTCAAGATACAAGCATATACACTTTCCTTGTTGGCCAAACTAGACATTAATGGCCAACAGCCATATATTTTAAATGTATGATTTCCTTTTCTCTTTTTTAGGTTTAGGACCATTGCTAGGAGCACTATATAAGCTCAGCATGACCTCATTGTAAAGATAGACCACCATTGAAATAAAAGTTGAATACAAAGTATTTTCTTCAAAGCCTTGTCTTTGAACTTGTTCTTATTCTTTAGAAACTAAGTGTGTGATTCACTTCCTTTCTATTGAAGCCACGACCAGGTTAGTTTGAGAGATTCAAACTCCCTTGGTTCACCTTTGATTGTGTGATTCGATCAAAACCCCCTCCTTTTAGTTCCCTTTCCCGCTTAAGCCAAGAGAGATTCTAGGCCTTGCGAGTCACGGCTGTACCGCTTGTGAGATTGATATTCAATCTTACATCACACTTTTAGTCTTAAATTTTATCACAATATAGAAAATTGAGCTAGCTTAACGTGGGCTTGTGATTTGTGTCATTCCGAACCATAAATCAAAAGTTACGCACGATTTAGTGCAGAAATGTCAAGTTGACCGGTTAGTTGAAATGATCATTCTTAACTGATACCTGATGCTCATTGAGTAAAGGGTTATGAAGCACAATGCATGGAATGACGCAGTTTTGGATAGATTGGCTTACTTGGAGGACTTCTGGAAGCAATTTTAGTCTTAAATTTTATCACAATATAGAAAATGACATAGTTTAACGTGGGATTCGGATTTGTCTCATTCCGAGCTCTACATCAAAAGTTACGGACGATTTATTGCAGACATGAAAAGTTTATCGGCTAGTTAGAATGATCATTCTTAACTGATCATTGGTGCTTATTGATTAGAGGCTTATAAATCAAGTAAAATGCATGTCATCACGCCATTCGGGATAGATTGGATAACTAGGACGCTTTTTCGTATCTATTTATGTCTCATATTTTGTCATAATATTGAAAATTGAGCTAGACTAACGTGAGCTTTGGATTTGTGTCATTCTAAGCTCTAAATCAAAACCTACGGATGATTTAGTACCGACATGTCAAGTTCATCGGCCAGTTAAAATGATCATTTTTAAATGATCATTGTTGCTCATTGAGTAGAGGCTTATAAATGAAGCACAATGCATGGCATGACGAAGTTTTGGATAGATTGGATAACTTGGATGCTTTGTCGAATCTATTTTTGTCTCAAATTTGTCACAATATAGAAAATTGAGCTAGCTAGCTTAACGTGGGCTTTGGATTTCCGCCATTCGGAGCTATAAATCAAAAGTTACGGACATGTCAAGTTGATCAGCTAGTTAAAAGGATCATTCTTAACTGATCATTGGTGCTTACTGAGTAAAGACTTATAAATGAAGCACAATGCATGGTATCACGCAGTTTTGGATCGATTGGATTTCTTGGACACTTTGTCGTATCTACTTTTCTTGTCAATTTTATCACAATATAGAAACTTGAGCTAGCTTAACAGGGGCTTTGGATTCGTGTCATTTCGAGGTCTAAATGAAAAGTAATAGACGATTTAGATTAGACATGTCAACTCGATCGGCCATTTAAAATGGTCATTCTAAACTGATCATTTATGCTCATTGAGCAAAAGGCTTATAAATGAAGCACAATGCATGGCAACACACAATTTTGGATAGATTCGATTACTTAGACGCTTTGTTGACTCTATTTCTGTCTCAAATATTTTCCCAATATAGAAAATTGAGCTAGCTTAACGTTGGCATTGGATTCGTGTCATTCTGAGCTATAAATCAAAAGTTACGGATGATATAGTGCAGACATATCAAGTTGATCGGCCAGTTAAAATGATCATTGTAAACTGATCATTGATGCTCATTGAGGAAAGGCTTATAAATGAAGCACAATTCATGGCATGACACAATTTATGATAGATTTGATTACTTGGAGGATTTCTGGAAGCAATTTTAGTCTTAAATTTTATCACAATATAGAGAGTTGAGCTAGTTTAAAGTGGGATTTGGATTTGTCTCATTTCGAGCTCTAAATCAAAAGTTAAGGACAATTTAGTGTGGACATGAAAAGTTGATCGGGTAGTTAGAATGATCATTATTAACTGATCATTGGTGCTTATTGATTAGAGACTTATTAATGAAGCAAAATGCATATCATCACGCCATTCGGGATAGATTGGATAACTAGGATGCTTTGTCGTATCTATTTCGGTCTCATATTTGTCACAATATAGAAAATCGAGCTAGCTTAACATGGGCTTTGGATTTGTGTCATTCTAAGCTCTAAATCAAAACTTATGGATGATTTTGTGCGGACATGTCAAGTTCATCAGCCAGTTAAAATGATCATTTTTAATTGATCATTGTTGCTCATTGAGTGGAGGCTTATAAATGAAGCACAATGCATGGCATGACGAAGTTTTGGATAGATTGAATAACTTGGACGCTTTCTCTAATCTATTTCTGTCTCAAATTTGTCCCAATATAGAAAATTGAGCTAGCTTAACGTGGGCTTTGGATTTCCGCCATTCTGAGCACTAAATCAAAAGTTATGGACATGTCAAGTTGATCGGCTAGTTAAAACGATCTTTCTTTATTGATCATTGGTGCTTATTGAGTAGAGGCTTAGAAATGAAGCGCAATGCATGGCATGACAAAGGTTTGGACAGATTGGATAACTTGGACGCTTTGTCGTATCTAATTTTTTCTCAAATTTTGTCAAAATATAAAAACTTGAGCTAGTTTAACGAGGGCAATGGATTCGTCTCATTCTGAGCTATAAATCAAATGTTTCGGACGATTTAGTGCAAACATGCAAACTTGATCGTCTAGTTGAAATGATCCATTCTAAACTGATCAGCGATGCTCATTGAGTAAAAGCTTATAAATGAAGCACAATGCAAGACATCATGTAGTTTTAGATAGATTTGATTACATGGACGCTTTTTCATATCTAGTCCAGTCTATAATTTTGTCACAATGTAGAAACTTTATCTAGCTTAACGTGGGCTTTGGATTTGTGTTATTCCGAGCTCCAAATCAAAAGTTACGGACAATTTAGTGGAGACATGTCAAGTCAATCGGCAGTTAAAATTATTATTCTGAACTGATCATTGATGCTCATTGAGTAAAGTCTTATAAATGAAGCACAATGCATGGCATGACGCAGTTTATGATAAATTTGATTACTTGATGGATTTCTGGATGCAATTTTAGTCTTAAACTCTATCACAATATAGAAAATTGAGATAGCTTAACGTGTGCTTTGGATTTGTGTAATTCCGAGCTCTAAATCAAAAATTACGGTCAATTTGGTTCGGACATGAAAAGTTGATCGGCTAGTAAAAATGATCATTCTTAACCGATCATTGGTGCTCATTGATGAGAGACTTATAAATTAAGCATAATGCATATCATCACGACTACGGGATAGACTGGATAACTAGGACACTTTGTCGTATCTATTTCTATTTCAAATTTTATCAAAATATAGAAAATTGAGCTAGCTTAACGTGGCCTTGGAGATTGTGTTATTCTGAGCTCTAAATCAAAAGTTACGGAGAATTTAGTGCGGACATGTCAAGTTCATCGGCCAGTTAAAATGATCATTTTTAACTGATCATTGGTGCTCATTGGGTAGAGGCTTATAAATGAAGCACAATGCATTGCATGACGAAGTTTTGAATAGATTGGATCACTTGGAAGCTTTGTCGAATCTATATCAATCTCAAATTTGTCACTATATAGAAAATTGAGCTAGCTTAACGTGGGCTTTGAATTTCTATCATTCTAAGGTTTAAATCAAAAGTTCAGACGATTTAGTGCGGACATGTCAAGTTGATCGGATAGTTAAAATTCTCATTACTAACTGATCATTGGTGCTCATCGAGTAGAGGCTTATAAATGAAGCACAAGGCATTGCATGAAAAAGTTTTTGATAGATTGGATTACTTGGATTCTTTGTCGTATCTATTTCTGTCTCAAATTTTATCACAATATAGAAAATTGAGCTAGTTTAACAAGGGCTTTTGGATTTGTGTCATTCTGAGCTCTAAATCAAAAGTTATGGACGATTTAGTGCGGACATGTCAAGTTGATTGGCTAGTTAAAATGACCATTCCAAGTTGAGCATTGATGCTCATTTAGTAAAGGCTTATAAATGAAGCACAATGCGTGGCATGACACAGTTTTGGATAGATTGGATTACTTGGATGCTTTGTCATATGTATTTTTGTCTTAAATTTTGTAAGAATATTGAAAATGGAGCTAGCTTAACGTGGCTTTTGAATTTGTGTCATTCTGAGTTCTAAATCCAAAGTAACGGACGATTTAGTGCAGACATGTCAAGTTGATCATCCTGTTAAAATGATCATTCTTAACTGATCATTGGTGCTCGTTTAATAGAGGCTTATAAATAAAGCCCAATTCATGGTATGACAAAGTTTTGAAAAGATTGGATAACTTGGATGCTTTGTCATATCGATTTCTGTCTCAAATTTTGTTACAATACAGAAAATTAAGCTAGCTTAACGTGGGCTTTCGATTTGTGTCATTCCGAGCTCTAAATCATAAGTTACGGACGATTTAGTGTGGATATGTCAAGTTGATTGGCTAGTTAATATGACAATTCTAAACTGAGCATTGATGCTAATTGAGTAAAGGCTTATAAATGAAGCATAATGCACGTCATTACGCAGTGCGGGATAGATTGGATTACTTGGACACTTTGTCGTATCTATTTCTATCTCAATTTTTGTCATAATATAGAAAATTGAACTATCTTAACGTGGGATTTGGATTTGTGTCATTCTGAGCACTAAATCAAATGTTCTGAACAATTTAGTGCGAACATGTCAAATTAATCGGCCTGTTAAAATGATCATTTTTAACTGATCATTGATGCTCATAGTGTAGAGGCTTATAAATGAAGCACAATGTATGGCATGACGAAGTTCAATTGAATAGATTGGATACCTTGGACGTTTTGTCGAATCTATTTTTGTCTCAAATTTATCACAATATAGAAAATTGATCTAGCTTAGTGTGGGCCTTGGATTTCTATCATTCTAAGCTAAATCAAAAGTTACGGAGAATTTAGTGCGGACATGTCAAGTTCATCGGCAGTTAAAATGATCATTTTTAACTGATAATTGGTGCTCATTGGGTAGAGACTTATAAATGAAGCACAATGCATGGCATGACGAAGTTTTGAATAGATTGGATAACTTGGACACTTTTTCGAATCTATTTCAATCTCAAATTTGTCACTATATAGAAAATTGAGCTAGCTTAACGTGGGCTTTGAATTTCTGTCATTCTAAGCTCTAAATCAAAAGTTACGGACGATTTAGTGCGGACATGTCAAGTTGATCGGATAGTTAAAATGATCATTACTAAATGATCATTACTAACTGATCATTGGTGCTCATTGAGTAGAGGTTTATAAATGAAGCACAAGGCATTTCATGACAAAGTTTTTGATAGATTGGATAACTTGAATTCTTTGTCGTATCTATTTCTGTCTCAAATTTTATCACAATACAGAAAATGAGCTACTTTAATATGGGCTTTTGGATTTGTGTCATTCCGAGCTCTAAATAAAAAGTTTTGGACGATTTAGTGGGGACATGTCAAGTTGATCGGCTAGTTAAAATGACCATTGATGCTCATTGAGTAAAGGCTTATAAATGAAGCACACTGCAAGGCATGTCATAGTTTTGGATAGATTGGATTACTTGGATGCTTCTTCATATGTATACTTGTCTTACATTTTGTAACAATATAGAAAATTGAGGTAGCTTAACGTGGCTTTTGGATTTGTGTCATTCTGAGCTCTAAATCGAAAGTTACGGAAGATTTAGTGCAAACATGTCAAGTTGATCAGCTAGTTAAAATGATCATTCTTAACTGATCATTGGTCCTCATTTAGTAGAGGCTTATAAATGAAGCCCAATTCATGGCATTACAAATTTTGAAAAGATTGGATAACTAGGATGCTTTGTCATATCGATTTCTGTCTCAAACTTTGTTACAATATAGAAAATTAAGCTAGCTTAATGTGGACTTTCGATTTTTGTCATTCCGAGCTTAAATCAAAAGTTACGGACGATTTAGTGCGGACATGTCAAGTTGATCGGCTAGTTAAAATGTCCATTCTAAACTGATCATTGAGTAAAGGCTTATAAATGAAGCATAATGCACGTCATAACGCATTTCGGGATAGATTGGATTACTTAGACACTTTGTCGTATATATTTATGTCTCAAATTTTGTCACAATATAGAAAATTGATCTTGATTAACGTGGGATTTGGATGTGTGTTATTCTGAGCACTAAATCAAATGTTATAAACAATTTAGTGAGAACATGTCAAGTTAATCGGCCTGTTAAAATGATCATTTTTAACTGATCATGGGTGCTCATTGAGTAGAGGCTTATAAATGAAGTACAATGCATGGCATGACGAAGTTTTGAATAGATTGGATACCTTGGATGCTTTGTCGAATCTATTTCTGTCTCAAATTTGTCACAATATAGAAAATTGAGCTAGCTTAGTATGGGCTTTGGATTTCTATCATTCTATGCTAAATCAAAAGTTACGGAAAATTTAGTGCGGACATGTCAAGTTCATCGGCCAGTTAAAATGATCATTTTTAACTGATCATTGGTGCTCATTGGGTAGAGGCTTATAAATGAAGCACAATGAATGGCATGACGAAGTTTTGAATAGATTGGATAACTTGGACGCTTTATCAAATCTATTTCAATCTCAAATTTGTCACTATATAGAAAATTAAGCTAGCTTAACGTGGGGTTTGAATTTCTGTCATTTTAAGCTCTAAATCAAAAGTTACGAACAATTTAGTGCGGAAATGTCAAGTTGATCGGATAGTTAAAATGATCATTACTAACTGATCATTGGTGCTCATCGAGTAGAGGCTTATAAATGAAGCACAAGCCATTGCATGACAAAGTTTTTGATACATTGGATAACTTGGATTCTTTGTCGTATCTATTTCTATCTCAAATTTTATCATAATATAGAAAATTGAGCTAGCTTAATGCGGCCTTTGGATTTGTGTCATTCTGAGCTCTAAATCCAAAGTTACGGACGATTTAGTGCAGACATGTCAAGTCGATCAGCCAGTTAAACTGATCATTCTTAACCGATCATTGGTTCTCATTTAGTAGAGGCTTATAAATGAAGCCCAATTCATGGTATGACAAAGTTTTGAAAAGATTGGATAACTTGGATGCTTTGCCATATTGATTTCTGTCTCAAATTTTGTTGCAATATAGAATATTATGTTAGCTTAACGTGGGCTTTCGATTTCAGTCAATCCAAGCTCTAAATCAAAAGTTACAGACGATTTAGTGCAGACATGTCAAGTTGATCGGCTAGTTAAAATTACAATCCTAAACTGATCATTGATGCTCATTGAGTAAAGGCTTATAAATGAAGCATAATGCACGTTATCACACAGTCCAGGATAGATTGGATTACTTGGACACTTTGTCGTATCTATTTATGTCTCAAATTTCGTTACAATATAGAAAATTGAGCTAGCTTAACGTGGGAGTTGGATTTGTGTTATTCTGAGCACTAAATCAAATGTTATGAACAATTTAGTGCAAACATGTCACGTTAATCGGCCTGTTAAAATGATCATTTTTAACTGATCATTGGTGCTCATTGAGTGGAGGCTTATAAATGAAGCACAATGGATGGCATGATGAAGTTTTGAATAGATTGGATACCTTGGACGCTGTGACGAATGTATTTCTGTCTCAAATTTGTCACAATTTAGAAACTTGAGCTAGCTTAGCGTGGGCCTTGGATTTCTATCATTCTAAGCAAAATCAAAAGTTGCGGAGAATTTAGTGCGGACATGTCACGTTCATCAGCCAGTTAAAATGATCATTTTTAACTGATCATTGGTGCTCATTGGGTAGAGGCTTATAAATGAAGCACAATGCATGGCATGACGAAGTTTTGAATAGATTGGATAACTTGGACGCTCTATCGAATCTATTTCAATCCAAATTTGTCACTATATAGAAAATTGAGCTAGCTTAACGTGGGCTTTGAAATTCTGTCCTTCTAAGCTCTAAATAAAAAGTTATGGACGACTTAGTGCGGACATGTCAAGTTGATCGGATAGTTAAAATGATCATTACTAACTCATGATTGGTGCTCATAGAGTAGAGGCTTGTAAATGAAGCACAAGGCATTGCGTGACAAAGTTTTTGATAGATTGGATAACTTGGATTCTTTGTCGTATTTATTTCTGTCTCAAATTTTATCACAATATAGAAAATTGAGCTAGTTTAACATGGGCTTTTGGATTTGTGTTGTTCTGAGCTCTAAATCAAAAGTTTCAAACGATTTAGTGCGGACATATCAAGTTGATCGGCTAGTTAAAATGACCATTCTAAATTGATCATTGATGCTCATTGAGTAAAGGCTTATAAATGAAGCACAATGCAAGGCATGGCACAGTTTTGGATAGATTGGATTACTTGGATGCTTTTTCATATGTATTTTTTTCTTAAATTTTGTAACAATATAGAAAATTGAGCTAGCTTAACGTGGCCTTTGGATTTGTGTCATTCTGAGCTCTAAATCCAAAGTTACCGACGATTTAGTGCAGACATGTCAAGTTGATCAGCAAGTTAAAATAATAATTCTTAACTGATCATTGGTGCTTATATAGTAGAGGCTTAGAAATGAAGCCCAATTCATGGTATGACAAAGTTTTGAAAAGATTGGATAACTTGGATGCTTTGTCATATTGATTTATGTCTTCAATTTTTTGAAAATATAGAAAATTAAGCTAGCTTAACGTGGGCTTTTGATTTGTGTCATTCCGAGCTCTAAATCAAAATTTACGGACGATTTAGTGCGGACATGTCAAGTTGATCGGCTAGTTAAAATTACCATTCTAAACTGATCATTGATGCTCATTGAGTAAAGGCTTATAAATGAAGCATAATGCACGTCATCACGAAGTTCGGGACAGATTGAATTACTTGGACACTTTGTCATATCTATTTCAGCCTCAAATTTTCTCATAATATAAAATATTGAGCAAGCTTAGCGTGGAATTTGGATTTGTGTCATTCTGAGCACTAAATCAAATGTTATGAACAATTTAGTGCGAACATGTCAAGTTAATTGGCATGTTAAAATGATCATTTTTAACTGATCATTGGTGCTCATTGAGTAGAGGCTTATAAATGACGCACAATGCATGGCATGACAAAGTTTTGAATAGATTGGATACCTTGGACGCTTTGTCGAATCTATTTCTGTCTCAAATTTGTCACAATATAGAAAATTGAGCTAGCTTAGTGTAAGCTTTGGATTTCTATCATTCTAAGCTAAATCAAAAGTTACGGACGATTTAGTGCATACACGTCAAGTTGATCGGCTAATTAAAATGATCATTCTTATCTGATCATTGATGGTCATTGATTAAAGTCTTATATATTATGCATAATGCATGTCATCACGCAGTTCGGGATAGATTGGATTACTTGGACGCCTTGTCATATCTATTTTTGTCTCAAATTTTGTCGCAATATAAATATTGAGCTAGCTTAACATGGGCAATGGATACGTGTCATTCTGAGCTATAAATCAAATTTTTCGGACGATTTAGTGCATACATGCCAAATTGATCGTTTGGTTAAAATTATCCATTCTAAACTGATCTGTGATGCTCATTAAGTAAAGGCTTATAAATGAAGCACAATGCATGGCATCATGCAGTTTTAGATCAATTCGATTACTTCAACACTTTGTCGAATCTATTTTTGTCTATAATTTTGTCACAATATAGAAAATTCAGCTAGCTTAATGTTGGCTTTGGATTTGTGTCATTCCGAGTTCTAAATCAAAAGTTACGGACGATTTAGTGCAAACATGTCAAGTCGAGCATCCAGTTAAAATGATCATTCTTAACTTATCGTTGATGCTCATTGAGTAAAGTATTATAAATGAAGCACAATGCATGGCATGACACAGTGTTTGGTAGATTTGATTACTTGGAGGAGGTCTGGAAGCAATTTTAGTTTTCAATTTCATCACAATATAGAAAATTAAGCTACCTTAACGTGGGCTTTTGATTTGTGTTATTCCGAGCTCCAAATCAAAAATTACGGACGATTTAGTGTGGACATGAAAATTTGATCGGCTAGTTAAAATGATCATTCTTAACTGATCATTGGTGCTCATTTATTAGAGACTTATACATGAAGCATAATGCATGTGATCACGCAGTACAGGATAGATTGGATAACTAAGACTCTTTGCTGTATCTATTTCTGTATCAAATTTTGTCACAACATAGAAAATTTTGCTAGCTTTACATGGGCTTTGGATTTGTGTCATTCTGAGCTCTAAATCAAAAGTTACGGACATTTTAGTGCGGACATGTCAAGTCGATCGGCCAGTTAAAATGATCATTTTTAAATGATCATTGGTGATCATTGGGTAGCGGCTTATAAATGAAGCACAATGCATGGCATGACGAAGTTTGGATAGATTGGATAACTTGGATGTTTTGTCCTATCGATTTCGGTCTCAAATTTTGTCACAATATAGAAAATCGAGCTAGTTTAACTTGGATGCTTCATTTAGATTGGATTATTTGCAAGCTTGGTCATATCTATTTATGTCTCAAATTTTGTAACAATATAGAAAATTGACCTAACATAACGTGGGCATTGGATTCATTTCATGATGAGCTCTAAGTCAAAAATTATAAATGATTTTGTGCGGACATGTCAAGTTGATCGGCTAGTTAAAATGATCATTCTAAACTGATCATTGGTGCTCATTGAGTAAAGACTTGTAAATGAAGCATAATGCATGGGATCAGGGAGTTTGAGATAGATTGGATTACTTGGATGCTTGGTCGTATCTATTTTTATCTCAAACTTTGTCACCATAATGAAAATTTAGCTAGCTTAACGTGGGCTCTGGATTGGTGCCATTCCGAACTCTAAATCAAAAGTTTCAGACGATGTGGTGTCGACATGTCAAGGTTATCGGCCAGTTGATATGATCATTCTAAATTGATAATTGGTGCTCATTGAGTAAAGGCTTATAAATGAAACATAATGCATGGCATCACACAGTTAGGGATAAAATGGATTAGTTGGATGCTTTTTCGTATCTATTTCTGTCTCTAATTTTAACATATTAGACGAAATTGAGGTAGTTTAAAGTGGGTATTGGATTCATGTCATTATGAGCTATAAATCAATAGTTATGGATGATTTATTGGTGACATGTCAAGTTTATCGGTCAGCTAAAATGATCACTTATGCTCATTGAGTAAATGCATATAAATGAAGCATAATACATGTTATCACGCAATTTGTATAGATTGGATTACTTGGATGCTTTGTTGTATATATTTATGTCTCAAATTTTGTCACAATATAGAAAATTGACGTTGATTAATGTGGGCATTTGATTCGTTTCATTTTGAGATCTAAACCAAAAGTTACGGACAATTTATTGCGGACATGTCAAGTTGATCGGCTAGTTAAAATGCTCATTCTAAACTGATCATTGGTGCTCATTGAGTAAAGGCTTGTAAATGAAACATAATGCATGGGATCACGGAGTTTGAGATAGATTGGATTACTTGGATGCTTGGTCATATCTATTTCTATATCAAACTTTGTCACCATAAAGAAAATTGAGCTAGCTTAGCGTGGGCTTTGGATTGGTGCCATTCCGAACTCTAAATCAAACGTTACGGACGATTTAGAGTGGACATGTCAAGTTGATCAGCCAGTTAAAATGATCATTCTTAATTGACAATTGGTGCTCATTGAGTAAAGGCTTATAAATGAAACATAATACATGGCGTCACGCTGTTTGTGATAAATTGGATGACTTCAATGCTTTGTAGTATCTATTTCTGTCCCTAATTTTGACATAATGTAGAAAATTGAGCTAGCTTAACGTGGGTATTGGATTCATGTAATTATGAGCTATAAATCAAAAGTTTCGCATGATTTCTTGGTGACATGTCAAGTTGATCGGCTAGTTAAAATGATCATTCTAAACTGATCATCGGTGCTCATTGAGTAAAGGCTTGTAAATGAAGCATAAGGTATGGGATCACCGAGTTTGAGATAGATTGGATAAATTGGATGCTTGATAGTATCTATTTGTGTATCAAATTTTGTCACGATAAAGAAAATTGAGCTAGCTTAACGTGGGTTTTGGATTCGTTTCATTGTGAGCTCTCAATCAAAAGTTATGGACGATTTAATGCGGACATGTCAAGGTTATCGGTTAGTTAAAATGATCATTCTAAACTGATCATTGGTGCTCATTGAGTAAAGGCTTTGTAAATGAAGCATAATGCATGGGATCACTGAGTTTTAGATAGATTGGATTACTTGGACGCTTGGTCATATCTATTTCGGTCTCAAACTATGTCACGATAAAGAAAATTGAGCTAGATTAACGTGGTATTTGGATTGGTGCCATTCCGAAATCAAAATAAAAAATTACAGACGATTTAGTGCGGAAATGTCAAGTTGATCGGCCAGTTAATATGATCATTCTAAATTAATCATTGGTGCTCATTGAGTAAAGGTTTGTAAATGAAGCATATGTGTGGCATCACAGAGTTTGGGATAGATTGGAATACTTTGATGCTTTGTCACGATAGAAAATTGAGCTAACTTAACGTGGGCTTTGGATTGGTGCCATTCCGAACTATAAATCAAAAGTTATGGGCGATTTAGTGTGGACATGTCAAGTTGATCGGCTAGTTAATATGGTGCTCATTGAATAAACGCTTATAAGTGACACATAATGCATGGCATCAACCAGTTTGGGATAACTTGGATTACTAGGATACTTTGTCGTATCATTTCTGTGTCAAATTTTGTCACAATATAGAAAATTGAGCTAGCTAAACGTGGGCATTGGATTCGTATCATTCTGAGCTATAAATCAAAAGTTACAGATGATTTAGTAGAGAAATGTAAAGTTGATCATCCAGTTAAAATGATCATTCTAAACTGATCATTGATACTCATTGAGTAAAGGCTTATAGATGAAGCATAATGCATGCCATCATGCAGTGTTGGATAGATTGGATTACTTGGATGATTTGTTGTATCTATTTCAATCTCAAATTTTATCACAATATAAATATTTGAGGTAGCTTAACGTGGGCATTGGATTAATGTCAATATGCATTCTAAACCAAAAGTCAAAGACGATTTAGTGCGGACTTATTAAGTTGATCTGCTAGTTAAAAGGACCATTGTAAAGTGAACACTAGTGCTCATTGAGTAAAGGCTTGTAAATGAAGGATAATACATGGTATCACAGAGTTTGGGATAGATTGGATTACTTGAACCTTTGTCGTATCTGTTTCTATCTAAAATTTGTCACGATATAGAAAATTTAGCTAGCTTAACGTGCGCTTTGGATTGGTGCCATTCCGAACTCTAAATCAAAAGTTACGTATGATTAAGTGCGGAAATGTCAAGTTGATCGGCAAGTTAATAGGATCATTCTAATTTGTTAATTGGTGCTCATTGAGTATAGACTTATAAATGAAGCATAATGTATGGCATCACAAGGTTTGGGATAACTTAGATTACTTGGACGCTTTGTCATATATATTTCCATCTCAAATTTTGTCAGAATAAAGAAAATTGAGATAGCTTAACATGGGCATTGGATTCATGTCATTATGAGCTATAAATCAAAAGTTACAGATGATTTAGTGGAGACATATCAAGTTGATCGGCCAGTTAAAATGATCATTCTAAACTGATCATTGATGCTCATTGAGTAAAGGCTTAGAAATGAAGCATAATGAATGGCACCACGCAGTTTTGAATAGATTGGATTACTTGGATGCTTTGTCGTATCTATCTCTGTCTCAAATTTTGTCTCAATATAGAAGATTGAGCTAGCTTAACGTGGGCTTTGGATTGGTGCCATTCCGGACTCTAAATCAAAATTTATGGAAGATTTAGTGCGGAAATGTCAAGTTGATCGGCCAGTAGCATTCTAAATTAATAATTGGTGCTCATTGAGTAAAGGCTTATAAATGAAATATAATGCATGACATCATGTAGTTTGGGACAAATTGGATTACTTGGATGCTTTTTCGTATCTATTTCTATCACAAATTTTGTCACAATGTAGGAAATTCAGCAAGCTTAACATGCGCATTGGATTCAAGTCATTCTGTGCTATAAATTAGTAGTTACGGATGATTTATTGGTAACATGTCAAGTTGATCGGCCAGTTAAAATGATCATTCTAAACTGATCATTGATTCTCATTGAGTAAAGGCTTATAAATGAAGCATAATGCTTGGCATCACGCAGTTTTGGTTAGATTGGATTATTTGCAAGCTTGGTCATATATATTTATGTCTCAAATTTTGTAACAATATAGAAAATTGACCTAGCATAACGTGGGCATTGGATTCATTTCACGATGAGCTCTAAGTCAAAAATTATAAATGATTTTGTGCGGACATGTCAAGTTGATCGGCTAGTTAAAATGATCATTCTAAACTGATCATTGGTGCTCATTGAGTAAAGGCTTGTAAATGAAGCATAATGCATCAGATCACGGAGTTTGAGATAGATTGGATTACTTGGATACTTGGTCGTATCTATTTTTATCTCAAACTTTGTCACCATAATGAAAATAGAGTTAGCTTAACGTGGGCTTTGGATTGGTACCATTCCGAACTCTAAATCAAAAGTTTCAGACGATGTGGTGCAGATATGTCAAGGTTATCGGCCAGTTGATATGATCATTCTAAATTGATAATTGGTGCTCATTGAGTAAAGGCTTATAAATGAAACATAATGCATGGCATCACACAGTTAGGGATAAAATGGATTAGTTGGATGCTTTGTCGTATCTATTTCTGTCTCTAATTTTATCATAATAAACGAAATTGAGGTAGTTTAAAGTGGGTATTGGATTCGTATCATTATGAGCTATAAATCAATAGTTATGGATGATTTTTTGTTAACATGTCAAGTTTATCGGTCAGCTAAAATGATCATTCTAAACTGATCACTTATGCTCATTGAGTAAATGCATATAAATGAAGCATAATACATGTCATCACGCAATTTGTATAGATTTGGATTACTTGGATGCTTTGTTGTATCTATTTATGTCTCAAATTTTGTCACAATATAGAAAATTGACCTTGATTAATGTGGGCATTTGATTCGTTTCATTTTGAGATCTAAACCAAAAGTTACGGACAATTTATTGCAGACATGTCAAGTTGATCGGCTAGTTAAAATGATCATTCTAAACTGATCATTGGTGCTCATTGAGTAAAGGCTTGTAAATGAAGCATAATGCATGGGATCACGGAGTTTGAGATAGATTGGATTACTTGGATGCTTGGTTATATCTATTTCTATATCAAACTTTGTCACCATAAAGAAAATTGAGCTAGCTTAACGTGGGTTTTGGATTTGTGTCATTCTGAGTTCTAAATCAAAACTTACGGACGATATAGTGCAGACATGTCAAGTTGATCGGTCAGTTAAAATGATCATTCTAAACTGTTCATTGGTGCTCATTGAGTAGAGGCTTATAAATGCAGCACAATGCATGTCATAAACAAAGTTTTGGATAAATTGGATAACTTGGATGCATTGTCGTATCTATTTCTATCTCAAATTTTGTCACAATATAGAAAACTGATCTAGCTTAACGTGGGCATTGGATTCGTGTCATTCTAAGCTATAAATCAAAAGTTATGGACTATTTAGTGCGGAGATGTCAACTTTATAAGCCAGTTCAAATGATCTTTCTAAAACTGATCATTGGTGCTCATTGAGTAGAGGGTTATTATTGAAGTCTAATGCATGCCGTGACAAAGTTTTGGATAGATTGGATAACTTGGACGCATTGTCGTATCTATTTCTATCTCAAATTTATTTAGAATATAGAAAATTGAGATAGCTTAACGTGGGCATTGGATTCGTGTCATTCTGAGCTATAAATCAAAAGTTACGGATGATATAGTGCAGACATGTCAAGTTGATCGGCCAGTTAAAATGATCATTTTAAACTGATCAATGATGCTTATTGAGTAAATACTTATAATTGAAGCACAATGCATGGCATGGCGCAGTTTTGGATAGATTGGATAACTTGCATGCTTTGTCGTATCTATTTTTGTCTCAAATTTTGTCACAATATTGAAAATTGAACTAGCTTAACGTGGGCTTTGGATTTGTGTCATTCTAAGCTCTAACTCAGAAGTTACGGACGATTTAGTGCGGACATGTCAAGTTGATCGTCCAGTTAAAATGATCATTCTTAACTGATCATTGGTGCTCATTGAGTAGAGGCGTATAAAAAAGCACAATACATGGCATGACGAAGTTTTGGATAGATTGGATAACTTGGACCCTTTCTCGTATATATTTCTGTCTCAAATTTTGTCACAATATAGAAAACTGAGCTAGCTTAACGTGGGCTTTGAATTTGTGTCATTATGAGCTATAAATCAAAAGTTATGGACGATTTAGTGCAGACATGTCAAGTTGATCGGCCAGTTAAAATGATCATTCTAAGCTGATCATTGATGCTCATTGAGTAATGGCTTATAAATGAATCACAATGCAAGGCACAATGCAGTTCTGGACAGATTGGATTAGTTGAATGCTTTGTCGTATCTATTTTGTCTCAAATTTTGTCACAATATAGAAAATTGAGCTAGATTAACGTGGGCTTTGGATTTGTGTCATTCTAAGATCTAAATCAAAAGTTATGGACGATTTAGTGCGGACATGTCAAGTTGATCGAGTAGTTAAAATGATCATTCTTCGCTGATCATCGGTGGCCATTGAGTAGAGGCTTATAAATGAAGCACAATGCATGGAATGACAATGTTTTGGACAGATTGGATAACTTGGACGCTTTGTCGTATCTATTTTTGTCTCAAATCTTGTCACAATATAGAAAATTGAGCTATTTTAACGTGGGCTTTGGATTTGTGTCATTCTGAGCTCTAAATCAAAAGTTACGAACGCTTTTGTGCAGACATGTCAAGCTGATCAGCCAGTTAAAATGATAATTCTAAAGTGATCATTGATGGTCATTGAGTAAAGGCTTATAATTGAAGTACAATGCATGGCATGGCACAATTTTGGATAGATTGGACAATTTGGATGCTTTGTCGTCTCTAGTTTTATCTCAAATTTTATCACAATATAGAAAATTAAACTAGTTTAACGTGGGCTTTGGATTTGTGTCATTCTAAGCTCTAACTCAAACGTTACGGATGATTTAGTGCGGACATGTCCAGTTGATGGGAGAGTTAAAATGATCATTTTTAACTGATCATTGGTGCTCATTGAGTAGATGCTTATAAATGAAGTATAATGCATGGCATGACGCAGTTTTAGATAGATTGGATTACATAGACGCTTTGTCACATCTATCTCTTTCTTAAATTTTGGAACAATATAGAAAATTGATCTAGCTTAACGTGGGCTTTGGATTTGTTTCATTCTGAGCTCCAAATCAAACGTTATGGACCATTTAGTGTTGACATTTCAAGCTGATCGGAAAGTTAAATGATCATTCTTAACTGATTATTGGTGCTCCTTGAGTATAGGTTTATAAATGAAGCAAAATGCATGGCGTGACAAAGTTCTGGATAGATTGGATAACTTTGACCCTTTGTCGTATCTATTTCTGTCTTAAATTTTGTCACAATATAGAAAATTGATCTAGCTTAACGTGGGCGTTGGATTCGTGTCATTCTAAGCTCTAAATCAAAAGTGATGGACGATCTTGTGGGGACATGTCAAGTTGATCGGCCAGTTAAAATGGTCATTCTAAACTGATCATTGATACTCTTTGTGTAAAGGGTTATAAATGAAGCACAATGCATGGCATGACGCACTTTTGTATAGATTGGATTACTTTGACGCTTTGTCAAATATATTTCTGTCTCAAATTTTGTCACAATATAGAAAAATTGAGCTAAATTAACGTGGGCTTTGGATTTGTGTCATTCTAAGCTCTAAATCAAAAGTTATGGGCGATTTTTTGCGGACATGTCAAGTTGATCGGCCAGTTAAAATGATCATTCTAAACTGGTCATTGATGCTCATTCAGTATCGGTTTATAAATGAAGCAAAATTCAAGGCATGAAGACCTTGGTAGAGTTATTGACTGCCAAAGGAATTATCAATATTCTCAATAAGGAGAATGCCGAAATTTCGTATAAATCAAAAGGGAAGGGGAAGGGGTACTATGACGCATTTTCGGATAGATTGGATTACTTGGATGCTTTGTCGAATCTATTTTGGTCTCGATATTTGTCACCATATAGAAAACTGAGCTAGCTTAACGTGGGCTTTGGATTTGTGTCATTCTGAGTTCTAAATCAAAAGTTACGAACGATATAGTGCAGACATGTCAAGTTGATCTGTCAATTAAAATGATCATTCTAAATTGATCATTGATACTCATTGAGTAAAGGTTTATAAATGAAACACGATGCATGGCATGATGCAGTATTGGATAGTTTGGATTACTTGGACGCTTTGTCGAATCTATTTTTGTCTCAAATTTTGTCACAATATAGAAAATTGAGATAGCTTAATGTGGGCTTTGGATTTGTGTCATTTGCAGCTCTAAATCAAAACTTATGGACGATTTAGTGCAGATATGTCAAGTTGATCGGCCAGTAAAAATGATCATTCTTAACTGATCATTGGTGCATATTGAGTAGAGGTTATAAATGAAGCACAATGCATGGCATGACGAAGTTCTAGATAGTTGGATAACTTGGACCCTTTCTCATATATATTTTTGTCACAAATTGTTTTTCACAATATTGAAAATTGAGGTAGCTTAACGTGGGATTTGGATTTGTGTCATTCTAAGCCCTAACTCAAAAGTTACGAACGATTTAGTGTGGACATGTCAAGTTGATCGGCCAGTTAAAATAATCATTCTTAACTGATCATTGGTTCTCATTGAGTAGAGGCGTATAAACGAAGCACAATATCTAGCATGACAAAGTTTTGGATAGATTGGATAACTTGTATGCTTTGTCTTATCTATTTCTGTCTCAAATTTTACGACAATATAGAAAATTGAGCTAGCTTAACGTGGGCATTGAATTTGTGTCATTCTAAACTCTAAATAAAAACTTATGGACGATTTAGTGCGGACATGTCAAGTTGATCGGCCAGTTAAAATGATCATTCTTAATTGATCATTGGTGCATATTCAGTAGAGGTTTATAAATGAAGAACAATGCATGGCATGACGAAGTTTTAGATAGATTGGATAACTTGGACCCTTTCTCGTATATATTTCTGTCTTAATTTTTTTCACAATATTGAAAATTGAGCTAGCTTAACGTAGGATTTGTATTTGTGTCATTCTGAGCATATAAATTGGTGCTGATTGAGTAAGGGCATATAAATGAAGCATAATGCATGACATTACAAAGTTTTGGATAGATTTCATTACTTGGAGGATTTTTTGAGGTAATTTTAGTCTGAAGTTTTATCACAATATAGAAAATTGATCTAGTTTAGCGTGGGGATTATTCGTGTAATTCTGAAGTATAAATCAAATGTTATAGACGATTTAGTTCGGACATGTCAAGTTGATCGGCTAGCTAATATGATCATTCAAAGCTGATCATTGCGGCTCATTGAGCAAATGCTTATAAATGAAGCATAATGCATGGCATCATACAGTTAGGAATAGATTGGATTACTTGTATGCTTGTTCGTATCTTAAACTTTGTCACAATATAGAAAATTGTACTAGCTTAACATATGCATTGGATTCGAGTCATTTTAAGCTATAAATCAAAAGTTATAGACGATTTAGTTTGGTCATGTGATCATTGATTGGACACTTAAAATGATCAGTCCAAAGTGATCATTGGTGCTCTTTGAGTAAAGGCTTATAAATGAAACATAATGCATTGCATCACACAATTTTGAAAAGATTGGATTACTTACACGCTTTGTTGTATCTATTTCTGTCTCAAATTCTGTCACAATATAGAAGATTTAGCTAGGTTAGTGTAGGTATTGTATTATTTTAATTCTGAGCTTAAATCAAAAGTTACGGACGATTTAGTGCAGACATGTCAAGTTGATCGGCCAGTTAAAATGGTCATTCTAAACTGATCATTGCTGCTCTATGAGTAAAGGCTTATTAATGAAGCATAATGCATGGCATCATAGAGTTTTCGGTAGCTTGGATTACTTGGACAATTTGTCGTATCTATTTCTGTCTCAAATTTTTTTATAATATAGAAAATTGAGCTAGCTTAACGTTGGCTTTGAATTCGTGTCATTTGAGCTTAAATCAAAAGTTACGGACGATTTAGTGCGGACATGTCAAGTTGATTGCAGTTAAAATGATCATTGGTGCTCCTTGAGTAAAGGCTTATTAATGAAGCATAATGCATAGCATAACATAGTTTTGGATAGATTGGATTAGTTGGATGCTTTTTCGTGTTTAATTCTTTCTCAAATTTTGTCACAATATAGAAAATTGAGCTATCTTAAGGTGGGCATACGATTTGTGTCATTCAAAGCTAATAAGTAAGAGTTATAGATGATTTAGTGCAGACATGTCAAGTTGATCGGCCAGTTAAAATGATTATTCTAAATTGATCATTAATGAAGCATAATGCATGACATTATGCAGTTTTGGATAGATTGGTTTACTTGGACGTTTTGTCATATAGAATTCTATCACAAATTTTTTGCAATATAGAGAATTGAGCTAGGTTAACGTGCGCATTGGATTTATGTCATTCAAATCAAAAGGTACAGATGATTTAATGCAGAATATCAAGTTGATCGTCCCGTTAAAATGATGATTTTAAACTGATCATTGGTTCTCATTGAGTAAAGGCTTATAAGCGAAGCATAATGCATTGGATCACACATTTTTAAAAATATTGGATTACGATGACGCTTTGTCGTATATATTTCTTTCTCAAATGTTGTCACAATATTGAAAATTGAGCTAGCTTAACGTGGGCATAGGATTCGTGTCCTACAAAGCTATTATTCAGAAGTTAGAGACTATTTAGTGCAGACATTTCAAATTGATTGGCCAGTTCAAATTATTATTCTAAACTGATCATTAGTGGACAATAGTAAAGGCTTATAAATAAAGCATAATGCGTGACATTATGCAGTTTTGGATAGATTGGATTATTTGGAAACTTTGTCGTATCTATTTATGTCTCACATTTTGATACAATATAGAAAATTGAGCTAGTTTAACGTAGTAATTAGATTCGTATCATTCTAAGCTATAAATCAAAAGTTATGAACAATTTAGTGCAAACATGTGAAGTTGATCGGCTAGTTAAAATGATCTGTCTAAATTGATCATTGATTCTCATTGAGTAAATGCTTATAAATAAATTATAATGCATGGCATCACCCTGTTTTAGATTGATTGGATTAATTGGACACCTTTTTGAATCTATATATGTCTCAAATTTTGTCACAATATAGAAAATTGAGGTAGCTTAACGTGGGCATTCGATTCATGTCATTCTGAGCTCTAAATCAAAAGTTTGAGCGATTTAGTGCAGATATGTCAAGTTGATCGTAAGTTAAAATGATCATTTTAAACTAATTCTGCTAATTGAGTAAAGGCTTATAAAAGAAGCATAAGGCATAGCATCACGCAGTTTTGGATAGATTGGACTAGTTGGACACTTTGTCGTATATTTCTATCTCAAATTTTGTCACTATATAGGAAATTGAGCTAGCACAACGTGGGCACTGGATTTATGTCACTCCGAGCTCTATATCAATAGTTACGGATGATTTAGTGCGGACATGTCAAGTGGATCGGCCAATTAAAATGATCATTCTAAAGAGATCATTGAGTAAAGGCTTATAAATGGAGCATAATGCATGGCATCATGCAGTTTTGACATGTCTACACTAGCTTAACGTTGGCATTGGATTCGTGTCATTCTGAGCTATAAATCAAAAGCTGCAACGATTTAGTGTAGACATGTCAAGTTGATCGGCCAGTTAAAATAATCAGTCTAAATTGATCATTGGTTCTCATTGAGTAAAGGCTTATAAATAAAGCCTAGTGCATCGCATCACATGGTTTTAGATATATTGGATTACTTGGATGCTTTGTCATATCTATTTATGTCTCAAAATTTTTTACGATATAGAAAATTGAGCTAGTTATGGACATTGGATTCATGTCATTCTAAGCTCTAAATCAAAAGTTACTGATGATTTAGTGCGGACATGTCAAGTTGATCGGCTAGTTAAGATGATCATTCTAAACTGATCATTGGTGCGAATTGAGTAAGGGCTTATAAAAGAATCATAACGCATTGCATCACCCATTTTTTGATCGACTAGATAACTTGGAAATTTTGTCATATCTATTTCTGTCTAAAATTTTATCACAATTTAGAAAACTGAGCTAGCTTAACGTGGGCATTGTATTGCTGTCATTTTGAGCTCTAAATCAAAAGTTATGGACGGTTTAGTGCGGACGTGTCAAGTTTATCAGCCAGTTAAGATGATAATTCTAAACTGATCATTGGTTCTCATTAAGTAAAGGCTTATATGAAACATAATTCATGGCATCACACAATTTTGGATAGATTGGATTACTTGGATGCTTCGTGTATCTAGTTTTGTATCAAATTTTGTCACAATATAAAAATTAATCTAGTTTAACGTGGGCATTGGATTCGTATTATTCTGAGCTATAAATCAGAAGTTATGAACAATTTTGTGCATACGTGTCAAGTTGATCGGCTTGTTAAAATGATCAGTCTAAACCGATCATTGGTTTTCATTGAGTAAAGTATTATAAATAATGCATAATGCATGGCATCACGCTGTTTCAGATAGATTGCATTACTTGGACGCATTGTTGTATCTATTTCTATCTCAAAAATTTTCACAATATAAAAAATTGAGCTAGCTTAACGTGGGCATTCTATTCATGTCATTCTGAGCTCGAAATCAAAAGTTACGGATGATTTAATGCTGATATGTCAAGTTGATTGGTTAGTTAAGATGATCATTCTAAACTGATCATTGCTGCTAATTGAGTAAAGGCTTATAAAAGAAGCATAATGCATTGCATCACGTAGTTGTGGATAGATTGGAATACTTGATGCTTTGTCGTATCTATTTCTGTCTCAAATTTTCTCACAATATCGAAAATTCAGCTAGTTTAACGTGGGCATTGGATTGGTGTCATTCTGAGCTCTAAATCAAGAGTTACGGATGATTTAGTGCGGACATGTCAAGTTGATCAGCCAGTTAAGATGATCATTCTAAACTGGTCATTGGTGATAATTGAGTAAGGGCTTATAAAAGAAGCATAATGCATTGCATCACCCAGTTTTGGATAGATTGGATTATTTGGACGCTTTGTCTTATCTATTTCTGTGTTAAATTTTGTCACTATATAGGAAATTGAGCTAGCGTAACGTTGGTATGGGATTCATGTCATTCCGAGCTCTAAATCAAAGGCTACAGACTATTTAGTGCGGACATGTAACAGTGATCATTGGAGCTCATTGAGTAAAAGCTTGTAAATGAAACATAATGCAAGGCATCACACAGTTCTTGTATCTATTTCTGTCTCTAATTTTGTCACAATATAGAAAATTGAGCTAGCTTAATATGAGCATTCAATTCGTGTCATTCTGACCTATAAATAGAAAGTTACGAACGATTTAGTGCAGACATATCAAATTGATTAGCCAGTTAAAATGATCAGTCTAAACTGATCATTGGTTCTCATTGAGTAAGAGCTTATAAATAAAGCATAATGCATGGCAACCTGCTGTTCTAGATATATTGGATTACTTGGACGCTTTGTCGTATCTATTTCTGTCTCAAATTTTGTCACAATATAGAAAATTGAGCAAGCTTAACGTGGACATTGGATTCATGTCATTCTGATCTCTAAATCAAAAGCTACGGACGATTTTGTGTCAACATGTAGTTAAGATGATCATTTTAAACTGATCATTGGTGCTAGTTGAGTAAAGGCTTATCAAAGAAGCATAATGCATTGCATCACTCAGTTTTGGATAGATTGGATTACTTGGACTCTTTGTCGTATCTATTTCTGTCCTAAATTTTTTCACAATATAGAAAATTGAGTTATTTTGACGTGGGAATTGGATTGGTGTCATTCGGAACTCTACATCAAAAGTTACAGACGATTTAGTGCGAACATGTCAAGTTTATAAAGCAGTTAAGATGATCATTCTAAACTGATCATTGCTGCTCATTGAGTAAAGGCTTATAAATGAAACATAAAGCATGGCATCACGCAGTTTTGGATAGATTAGATTACTTGGATGCTTTTTCATATCTATATCTATCTCAAATTTTATTACAATATATAAAATTGAGCTAGTTTAAACGGGGCATTCGATTCATGTCATTTTGAGGTCTAAATCAAAAGTTACAGACGATTTATTGATGACATGTCAAGTTAATCGGCCAGTTAAAATGGTCATTCTAAACTTATCATTGGTGATCATTGAGTAAAGGCTAACAAATAAAATATAATGCATTGCATCACACAGTTTTGGATAGATTGGATACCTTGGATGCTTTGTCGTATCAATATCTATCTCAAACTCAATCACAATATAGACAATTTAGCTAGCTTAACGCATGCTTTTGATTCATGTCATACTAAGCTTAAATCAAAAGTTACGGACAATTTAGTACAAACATGTCAAATTGACCGGCCATTTAAAATGATCATTCTAAACTTATCACTGGTGCTCCTTGAATACAGGCTATTAATGAAACATAATGCATGGCATCACATAGTTTTGGATAGGTTGGATTATTTGAACGCGTTGTCTTATCTATTTCTACCTCAAATTTTGTCACAATATAGAAAATTGAGCTAACTTAACGTTGGCATTGGATTTGTGTCATTCAAAGCTATAAATCAAAAGTTACATATGATTTAGTGCAGACAAGTGAAGCTGATCGACCAGTTAAAATGATTATTCTAAACTGATCATTAGGGATCATTGAGTAAAGGCTTATAAATGGAGCATAGTGCATGACATTACATAGTTTTGGATAGAATGCAGCTTTCAATCAATCTATCTGTGGTTCTTTCCGAAGAGCTTTTCCTTACCAATGCCCCTTAGCCAATCAAGCCTGACTTTCCCTTCGCTTCGCGCGGACTGCATGCATACATCCGTAAGTAACTTAGTGCAACATGGCAGACCTAGAGAACTTCTTTCTCTAGTCACGTCAGTGCGTTTCTTCCAAGATTCCATTACTTGGATGCTTTTTCGTATTTATTTATGTCTCAGATTTTGTCAAAATATTGAAAATTAAGCTAGATTAACGTGGGCATTGGTTTCATGTCATTCTGAGCTCTAAATCAAACATTACGGACGATTTAGTGCGGAAATGTCAAGTTGATCGGCCAGTTAAGATGATCATTCGAAACTGATCATTGGTGCCAATTGAGTAAAGGCTTATAAAAGAAGTATAATGCATTGCATCACACATTTTTGGATAGATTGGATTACTTGGTTGTTTGTCGTATCTATTTCTATCTCAGATTTTGTCATTATATAGGAAATTGAGCTAGCGTAATGTGGGTATTGGATTCGTGTCATTCTGAGCTCTAAATCAAAGGTTACAGACTATTTAGTGCGGACATGTCAAGTTGATCGGCCAGTTAAAATGATCACTGTAAACTGATCATTGGTGCTCATTGAGTAAAGGCTTGTAAATGAAACATAATGCAAGGCATCACACAGTTTTGTATCTATTTCTGTCTCAAATTTTGTCACAATATAGAAAATTGAGCTAGCTTAACGTGGGCATTAGATTCGTGTAATTCAAAGCTATATTTCAAAAGTTCCAGAAAATTTAGTGCAGACATGTAAAGTTGATCGGATTATAAATGAAGCATAATGAAGCATAATGTATTGAGTAAAGGCTTATAAATGAAGCATAATGTATTGCATCACACAATTTTGGAAAGATTGGATTACTTAGTGCAGAGTAAAAATGATCGATCTTAACTGATTATTGGTGCTCAATGAGTAAAGGTTTATAAATGAAGCATAATGCATGGAATCACGCAGTTCGGGATACATTGGATTACTTAGAAGCTATGTCGTATCTATTTCTATCTTAAATTTTGTCATAATATGGAAAATTGAGCTAGCTTAACGTGTACTTTGGATTTGTGTCATTCTGAGCTCTAAATCAAAAGTTACGGACGATTTACTGCAAACATGTCAAGTTGCTGGGCCAGTTAAAATGATAATTGTTAACTAATCATTGGTGCTTATTGAGTAGAGGCTTATAAATGAAGCATAATGCATGGCATCATGGAGTTCGGAATAGATTGGATAACTTGCATGCTTTGTCATATCTATTCTGTCTCAAATTTTTTCACAATATAGAAACTTGAGCTAGCTTAACGTGGACATTGGATTTGTGTCATTCTGAGCTCTAAATCAAAAGTTACGGTCGATTTACTGCACACTACAAAAAAATATTACTATTTCCGATGGTTTTTCTAATGGAAATAGTATCATTGGAATATTCTGACAGTTTGGCGATGGTTTTTCGACGGATTGTCCAGCGAAATTAAATCATCGGTAAGTGTCGGTAAATCCCGATGCTTGTACAACTGTCGGAAATTCGATGGTAAAACCTGACTGCAATCCTTTGAATTTCCTACAACATTAACAGCATCGGGTTCTCGTCGCTAAACCATGGATAAGTTTGGACGAAATCTAAACCATCGGTATTTACCGACTACTTCCCCACGGATTCGGTTTTTTGACATCCATAGGCAAACCTTTGGTAATGTATTGGTTGACCGATTCCACGTAATTATTTTTCTAGTTCATTGAATCATAAAGTTGTCGGAAATCCATCGGTATTTCAGATGACTTCCGGACGAAGTCCTATTTTTTGCAGTTGTTTTCTTGACCAATCCGTAAATCAATAGGGTTGTTGGTACCTCGTCGAAAACTGTCCGGAAGTGGTCAGAAACCATCGCAAGTCTGTCGGAACAGACGAAACCAAATTCACCCCGATATTCTTAAGAATAATATGTTAAAAATTCGTGATAATCTGTTAAAAATTCGTGATAATCTGTTAAAAATTCGTGATAATCTGTTAAAAATTCATGATAATCTTCTAGTTTCCTTTATAAATACGCTCTGCCCCTTCACAGTTTCACCAAAACAAAAAATCTTAACAAAATGTCTTCTTTATGTTCTAATGATTATTTTTCGATCGTGGATGGATAAACCTCGATATGATTCAACTATGGGGAAATTGACGGATAATTTTGCGTAAGGTGTTGAGGAGTTCATGACATTTGCATCAAGCAATGGCATGATGTCGGAATACCGTAAAATGTATTGTCCATGTTTTAAATGTCGAAATCATAGATTAATCTCTGTTAGAAAAGTACGTAATCATTTTTATAGGACTAGATTTATTCTGGGTTACAAAATTTGGTACTCACATGGAGAAATTGATGCAACAACGCAATAATATGGTAGTATTTCAAAAAGGTTAGATAGTACTAATGTTAGAGTAGAGGAACCAGCATCAGAAGTTGATATAAACAGAAGTACTGTTCAGATGGTGAATGATGCGTTTCGTAGACAAATAGCATCGTACATTGAAGATAGGAGTAGAATAGAGGAGCATAATTTGGAAGCCCAAAAATTTTTTGATATGTTAGATGCATCGAAGCAGCCTTTGTATAAAGGATGTAGAGATGGATTATCGCCTTTATCTGTTGCAAGCAGGTTGGTGACGATAAAGACGGATTTCAACTTGGCTGAAGATTGTGTGGATGCGATATATGATTTTGTCAGAGATATGTTACCTAAAGATAATACTATACCTGCTTCATATTACGAGGATCAAAAACTTGTAGCTAGTCTTGGATTGCGGTATCAGATGATCGATGTATGTATTGACAATTGCATGATCTATGGGAGAAATGATGAAAACAGCATGAAGTATCGATTTTGTCACAAACCTTGATTTCTAGAGACAAGCGGCATAGTACCTATTTCGCATAAACGGATGTGGTATTTGCCATTAACAGAGAGGTTAAAGAGGTTATATCAATCTGAACACACAACAAAGCCTATGTGATGGCATGCAGAACATAACTGAAATGCAAAAATTGTGCATCCCTAGGATGTAGAAGCATGGAAACATTTAAAAGAGGTTTATCCTAGTTTTGCATATGAGCCTAGGAACGTATACCTCAGGTTATCTACAGATGGATTCAATCCTTTTGGGAACCATGGGAGGCAATATTCGCTGTGGCCAGTTATCGTGACAACTTATAATTTGCCTTCTTCGTTATGCATGAAACGAGAGCTTTTGTTTCTAACAATTCTTGTCCCCGGTCCAGAGCATCCTAAGCGATCGCTTGATATTTTCTTGCAGCCACTAATTCATGAGTTAAAAATGTTATGGGAAAATAGTGTCGAAGCATTCGTTGTTTCCAACCAACAGAACTTCTTGATGCGTGCAGTACTAATGTGGACCATAAGTGATTTTCTAGCATATGGTACGTTATCAGGATGGTCGACGCATGGAAGATTAGCATGCCGATATTGTCAAGATAATACTGATGCGTTCCAACTGAAACACGGACGAAAGACTAGTTGGTTCGACTGCCATCAATGATTTCTACCACAAGATCATCCATATCGCCGGAGCACGACATTGTTTAGGAAAAGAAAAAATTTGATGGCAATTATATGATGACTCAACTTAGAGATTTTGGTGCTGAGAGAACAGCTTCATGTGGAGGCAAGGACATTACCCTGTTGATGATTGTGGCGAATACCTTAATTGGCACAAGAAGAGTATTTTGTGGAATTTACCATTTTGGAAGGACCATTTGTTGCGCCATAATCTAGATGTTATTATGCACATTGAGTTTTTTCACAACAACCTCTTGGCAAATTGTGTTCATAATATATTCAATAATGGTCTCGGGCGGCATCGTTGTATGCTCAACATTTGTTGCCCTGGTTTATATCCCGGAGTACTCCTATGGCCGATATGTCACCCAACCTACTTAAACAACCTAAAGGAGGAACCTAGCTTCTTCAGCGAAGCTGGAGGAACCTAGCTTCTTCAGCGAAGCTGGAGGAACCTGAGCCTGCCGTACGCACAGGACAGTCTCTTTCTGATGTGGTAGCAGTTCCAGGAGCAGAAGAAGGATCTGCAGAGACGCTCTCAGAGCCAAACCGGGAAGATAGATAGCAGGAAGAGAGCAGTAAGGAAGCAGAGTGGAGGATGGACTTCTTATCAAAGCGCTTAGTTCGAACTGGCTACGTCGGCTTCAAACTTGAGGGCGAAGGCTTTTTAAAAAAGTTTGATTTACGGAGAGGGGGCTTCAAGTTCTTAGGAAGAGCCATACGAGGCAGCTCACGTATGGTTCAGGAGCCGAGCCCCTGCACAGGGGCTTAGGTCAACACTTATATAATAGCCGGTCAACAATTAGAAGCAGGCAAAATGGTGATGAATTGCAATTGGTCCAAACCTTCGATTGATGCAAAACCATAAGCTGAAAAAGAGGTTTATAAAAAAAATGCAAGATCTAAAAAATTAACTAATTCACAATTTTTGAATTTAACGAGTTTTTAATTCCCCAATATTCAACCTATTAATTAATTCTTTATAACGTACTCCGAAGCCTTTTTACCGCGCTCATTTAGATTTTTTTAATAGGTGGCATAACTTCTCCGAGGAGGGTTCTCCCGTGGCGGTACAGGGATTGTCGAGGGCCCGAGCTCCCAGCCCCATCCAATCCCCCTACCTAGAGAACTAAGTAAGATGTTCGAAACAGGTTAGCCTTAGCCTACAGGGCTGGATTGGATCCGTTCGAAACAGGGTAGCCTTAGCCTCCAACGGGAGAAGCTTGGTTCCTCCAGCTTTGCTGAAGAATCTAGGTTCCTCCGCAACCCGGAAATCGTAGCCAGGAAGGGGATCCAGAACAACGTGAGAAGAAGTTCTGAGTCGTATGAAAACTAGCGGTTTGGGGGGAAATAGCGATTTATGACGGTCCGAACCAAGGAATCCCTTATATATGATGAAAAATGGATCTTGTTCTATCGTTGATCAGAGATTTCAGAGCGTACCGGAGGGTCCTTTCCGTTTCCATAAAGCGAGAAATTGCCTGATCCACTCGGTGAAGGAAAATGTTCAAGAGAACGGGGGATAGCGAGCTCCCTTGCGGGATCCCTTTTTCTTTATTTGAATAAGCGGTTGGAAACCCCCTATGAACAAACAGTAGGGTGGTGTAGGAGAATGATACAAGCCTTGATTCAAGGATGTATGCGCGTGGGCTGTTTGGAGAAGTTTAGGTGAGAAACTCGACCTTAGACTTCTTGGATAGGGTTTTTTGGGTTGGTATTCGATGGAAAGGTGAAGTGAACCACACGAGGGGTGATGAACCTCGTGATAAATCACAAACTTAGAGCTAGGAGGGCTGGTCTCAACTAGATTCTAAGCGCACAAGATTCTTGAGAGAAAACTTGTTGGGGAAAAGTTCTATCTTTATTAATATCAAAAGGGTTGTCGAACTACAATGCTGGAAGGAGCCTTATTAATATGCTCGACAGCTTGACCTTCTAGGGTCGACCCAAATAAGAAAAGGAAAACTTACAAAAGTGCACAAAAGGAAAAGATACAAAAGTGTATAATCAAAAAAGGACCTATTCCTAAAATGTCTTTGACTCAATAAAAGTAAATATCCTAGATCCTACCCTGCAAAACAGAAAGAGGCATATATTCAAATTGAAAATTACCTTAACTTACCTCATGGCCAAGAAATGGAAGGTGGCCGTCCTTGTGGCATGCACGCGCCTTGCTCCTAGTCTTCGACTTGGAGTAGAGTTAAGAATCTTTGGGCCCATACCTCTCTTTCCACTAAAGCCCAAGTCTCTGATGTCCCTTGTGTTGTTGAGAAGCCATTGGACTCTTCCTTGCACTTTTGGCCCATTGTCCTTAGTCGATCTTCCTCTAGGAGCTTATCGACCCATAAGCTGAATTTGTGGAAGAATGCCCTTGATCTGCTTCTTGTAAATGCTCCTTGAGGTACCACTGGTGTAGATACTTCCTCTAGGTGCATGTCCTGGAGCTGGTAGCTCATTTGTTCCGAGTCCTCTTGTGTAGAAGTGGAAATGCGCGTGTACTCGGCCGGATCGGCTGTACCGGCTGGATTGTGCGAGGTACTGGCCAGAATGCCTTCAGGACCAGCCAAGTTGATCCCGGAGTTGGCGGCATCACCAGAGGGACCGGCGGTGTCATCCACGTAGCCACCAAGTGTGCCGGAAGCTTGGGCCTCTCCGCCGGCAATGCTTGTTGCTCTGGTCCTTGTGGTCGAGGGTCCGGCGGTACTGCTTGGGCCGGCAGGGTGCCATATGGTCCGGCTGTCTCGGGCAAGCTTCCTGGTCAGCCAGTCTGGTCTCCTGGCTGGATGTACGACCTGATGTCCTCATCATCCCCTCCCTCTTCAGTAGGTTTTGTCCTCAAAAACTGGTTCATCTACATGGAAAGGGGCCAAGTCAGTAACATTGAACGTATTGGACACATTAAACTCACCTGGGAGCTCGATCCGGTAGGCGTTGTTGTTGATCCTCTCGAGCACTCTGAATGGTCCATCTCCTCTTGGTGCTAGCTTGGAACTCCTTAGGTTTTTGGAACCTCTCCTGCCGTAGGTGTAGCCACACCCAATCGTCTGGTTGAAAGATCACCTCCTTTCTTCCCTTGTTGGCATGAGTCATGTACTGTCCGGTCCTATTCTCCAAGTTTTCTGCTACCTTCTGGTGTAATCTCCTTATGAATTCTGCCTTGGATGCTCCGTTGAGGTTGGTCATCTCAGCTGGTGGTAGTGGTGTTTGCTCCAATGGGGTGAGAGGGTTGAAGCCGTATACTACTTCAAATGGTGTCTTCTTGGTTGCTGAGTGCACGGCTCGGTTGTAAGCGAACTCTATGAATGGCAGGCACTCCACTCAAGTCTTTAGGTTCTTCCCTAGTGTAGTTCAGAGAAGAGTTGATAGTGTCCTGTTGACAACTTCAGTTTGGCCATCGGTTTGAGGATGGAAGGTGGTAGAGAAGAGTAGCTTCGTGCCTAACTTTCTCCAAACGGTCCTCCAGAAATGGCTGAGGAACTTGGTGTCCCTGTCTGTTACGATGGTCCTTGGCACTCCATGAAGCCGTACTATCTCCCTGAAGAACATCTCAGCTGTTTGAGTGGCATCATTGACATTGGCACATGTAATGAAGTGTGCCATCTTGGAGAATCTGTCCACCACTATAAAGATTGCATCTTTGTGGTTGATCTTGGGCAGACCTAGAACAAAGTCCATTGAGATGTCCACCCATGGAAGTGTAGGTATGGGCAGTGGGAGATACAACCCGTGAGGTTGCACTCAGGACTTTGCCTTCATGCAAG